>OX411547.1:47578953-47817397 GCA_948146395.1 Fragum whitleyi
AAGCTGTCTGCACCATTGATCACCTGAACCAGACTTTTTAACTGTAAACAACTTGAATTTACATCAAAAACAGATTTGGATTAACCCCTAAACCTTGGGACATGAGCCCCTTAAACGCCCCTTTTGTATGAATTTGCTCTGTTTCGGCTAGCATCAAGCCTCATCAGTGGTGTTGCTCTACACCAGACAGAGATTGTCTCATCCTGTCTCATCTCATCTTATTTGTGATTTGGTCCCGTAAATCTCTGTCTCATCTATTTCCCTATTAGTGGACAGTCTGCGCATAATTATGTATGTCATCATTGGCCACGCCTTTAATGTAGTCCTGTATTTCGTTTACGTTTCGTTTTTTCTTAACCTCGCGGTGTTGAAATTCCATAAGAGCTCTTCTTCTAAGGCGGTTCCTTTTAAAAGTGTCGGTTTTTCTGTACAATTTGTCCTTAATTCTTTTTAAAGAAATTTGCTGGAGTCGCTTTTTGGCCCAAACTCCAAGCCCGATCCCCGATATTTTCCAAAGTTTCTTTCTGACTGCTATGTCCAGAGTATTGTTAGAACGCAATATTTGGGCTGAAAGTCTTCCAGTGAAAGTCCTGCTGTAGTTTATATTTTTGCTTAAGGTTGCAGATGCTGCCCTATTAAATGCTTCACACTTCTGTGTGGATGTCCTTGAACTCACACTGTAGATTGCACCTTCACTAAGTCTCATCTGCAAAATAACTTCCAACAGCGCCTTGTCGTTCTCAGTCATACGCAGATATGTTATGTTCGCAGGGCCTAGTACTTTAGAATTGTGCCACCAAGTTGAAACGCCATCACATACAAGTGAATGGTTGGCACAGTTACTACAATTTCCAGCATAACAGTCCACAGTAGATGATCTTATTGAGGGTAAGTCTTTCAACATTTTGGTTATGTCCCCCTGTCCCCTTCTTGCCATTTCTTCAATTATAGCATTACACCGCATTCTTATGTCATTTCCCAGCTTCCCCTGTGCGGTCTGTCTGTCACGCTTCGTATTGAACGGGAACATTTTTTCACTAAAGTTAACGTTACGTACTTTCCTCTCTTGGCAAACAGATAAATGATTCGGGTCGGCCTGCCTTGTCACATTCCACACGTCATCGAGAGTTCTGTAAAAGACCTGCATGCCGAGCTGAGACTTTGTGTCGCCATCCGTGGTTAGCGTTCGAACCAAGAACCCGTCTTTGTATAAGTCTTCAGCCACATTGTAGGCCATTTTTCTTTCTGAGTGTGGTGTGAAGTATTCTAAGTCTGCAGAGCAACCTGCATGACCACCAGGGCAGAATACATCCAGTCCTTTGTATCTGAGGGAGGCCCCTGTCATACAGAGCTTGTTTTCAACCGACATCGCGACAATGAACTTGTATTCTGTATGATTCTCGGTCGCTATAGTATATGCCTGAGATGAGCTTTGCCCTGGTTTGTAGGAGGAAATCATTCTCTGGCTATTATATCTAGCATCAATTGAAAGGTCTAACTGCTTTGGATCCTTTGAGCCAATAGAAATGTTGTGTTTTGTCACAATTTCACGTTTCTCTGCCATATCATCACTGTTTATCTTTACAATCTTCTTGCTGACCTGCTTGCAGAGTTCATGCATATGGCTTGCTGCTGGAAAAGGCAGGTCAAGTTGTGTGAATAAGTCCTCAGCTCTGGATACACCCATGGGGCTATCCATCAGTGCCACAGCAAGATTCGTATTGAGTACCGCCGCGCCTCTGGTATCCTTAATTTCCTCATACATTTTGAAAAAATCTGACAGATAGCCACATGAGTTGCATTTAAATTGTAGTTTTATTCCAAGTCCTGCTTTCACCTCATTTGCAAAGGTGATCTGAGGAGCCCTGCATCTTGTCCTGTTGTGGCTTTTCACCAGTTGATTTATAGAAAATACTAACTTGCTCATGCTCACAATACGGTTTCCCTTGAAGGCATCTTGATCTGTGTCACGTTGTCGCAGGTTATAGGTGCTATCCCCAGAAAGGGTGTTGTCGGTAGTTGAAATAGAACCATTTTCTTCACCGGTTTGACTGGAGGGTCCTGGTTGGTTACTTCTCAATAAATGATATGTATTCCCTTTTTGAAAATAGTTTGATCTGCTGCGTTTAACCATGTCGAAAAAATGTTTTATTTATTTTAAGATTTCTCTATAATGAATGAGTAGCTGGTTATGGTATTGAAAGGCTTTTGCATCTTCTTTTATACCTACCCAGCAATGTCAGTGTCATATGACGGCACTAATTGGATTGGTTGGCATTCAAAGTGACCACTTGATATTAAGATAATCAGCTTCCAGACCCTAGCCCCTGTATGGATATATCCTGTTAGAGCCCATTCTCTTTGTTTCACCAATATCCTTGTATTTTGATACAGAAGCCTCTTTGATCAAAATGGTAAAAGTAAAAAAAAATTAGAACTTAAGATTTAACATAATAGACAAAAGATAAACACCACCACTATTTTGCTCTAAAGACCTAATGCCCATTTACAGTTCACCTTACCCTTTTCAACACTGTCAAATTAAGTGTATTTTCCTTTTTCCTAGGTGTTTTTTTTACTCTAACTTAGTGTAAACATATTATATTTTTTAGAATCACCCATTCATGAGGTTTTGTGTTCATTGTATTGAAATTTCTATACAATAATTGAACTTTTTTTAAAATTTAAATTCACTTTTTTTTTTAAATGCTATTTTTTAAAGCATTTCATTTTAGCATAGACATCTGGGAAAGGGTTCAAAGTGAAGAAGAGTAATTTTTCTGCAAGGGACTTTTTATTTTATGAAAATTGATGACTTTTTACAAAAGTTATGGCAATTTCTAACCATCAGGTGAGGGAAACTGAAACTACTCCTTTTTGGCCCTAATTTCAGAAATATAGGCCTTGTACTAATTCTACTGCCATTTTTCTTCTAAGTGATATTTTTGGAAAATTTAAAAACGGGGAATGTTGTAATACATATGCGCTTCAAATGGGGGCATTTTTGTCAAAATTGAAAAAAAAAAGTTTGATATTTAGGATCCGCTCCGGTCACAATTTACTTCCTAGGTCGTTGTACCCTCAAATAGTCCGGTTAGAAAAAATGATATGCTCCTTTTGCCACACTGTTTTAATGTTTAAATAACAGTAAAGGGCTTGAAATGAGGTTCAGCTAAGTGCCAGACCTCTGCTACATTTCATGCATAGGATTAAATGAATTTAGTTGCGAACTACTTTTTCTTGGAGCCTGACCTTTGATGGAGGTACCAGAGTTGACATACACTTTCGTACCAAGAGAATTTTGAGGGTAGTTGTGCGCAATGAAAAATTGTGAAAAAAGTTATCCTGCAAGGTACTGTTTTCTGGGGCTGATATGCAAGAACATATATTGCTCTTTAAGCCACACTAAGTTATTTAGCCCAAATTAGTTTTTTAAAAGAGCTACAGACTGTCAAAATGTGCCAATTTACTATATAATTTAACACGGCCAAAACAGACAGGAGTGTAACCTATATCAAGATGGGGGGGGTCACACAAAAATAACGCTTGTAATGTTCTTTTCGTAGATTTTGGGCTCAAAATGTCACTGTGCACTAGTAAATATGTTCAAGAATTGGATTTTAATAATATTCCTACAATTTAATTGAAATTTGAATTTGATTTTTTTAAAAAAATATTAAAATGTCAATTTTATCCCTTTTAAGTACTTTGATTCCAATTGGAATGCTTTGGCCTTTTTCACATGATGTCATAACAAGCTGTCTGCACCATTGATCACCTGAACCAGACTTTTTAACTGTAAACAACTTGAATTTACATCAAAAACAGATTTGGATTAACCCCTAAACCTTGGGACATGAGCCCCTTAAACGCCCCTTTTGTATGAATTTGCTCTGTTTCGGCTAGCATCAAGCCTCATCAGTGGTGTTGCTCTACACCAGACAGAGATTGTCTCATCCTGTCTCATCTCATCTTATTTGTGATTTGGTCCCGTAAATCTCTGTCTCATCTATTTCCCTATTAGTGGACAGTCTGCGCATAATTATGTATGTCATCATTGGCCACGCCTTTAATGTAGTCCTGTATTTCGTTTACGTTTCGTTTTTTCTTAACCTCGCGGTGTTGAAATTCCATAAGAGCTCTTCTTCTAAGGCGGTTCCTTTTAAAAGTGTCGGTTTTTCTGTACAATTTGTCCTTAATTCTTTTTAAAGAAATTTGCTGGAGTCGCTTTTTGGCCCAAACTCCAAGCCCGATCCCCGATATTTTCCAAAGTTTCTTTCTGACTGCTATGTCCAGAGTATTGTTAGAACGCAATATTTGGGCTGAAAGTCTTCCAGTGAAAGTCCTGCTGTAGTTTATATTTTTGCTTAAGGTTGCAGATGCTGCCCTATTAAATGCTTCACACTTCTGTGTGGATGTCCTTGAACTCACACTGTAGATTGCACCTTCACTAAGTCTCATCTGCAAAATAACTTCCAACAGCGCCTTGTCGTTCTCAGTCATACGCAGATATGTTATGTTCGCAGGGCCTAGTACTTTAGAATTGTGCCACCAAGTTGAAACGCCATCACATACAAGTGAATGGTTGGCACAGTTACTACAATTTCCAGCATAACAGTCCACAGTAGATGATCTTATTGAGGGTAAGTCTTTCAACATTTTGGTTATGTCCCCCTGTCCCCTTCTTGCCATTTCTTCAATTATAGCATTACACCGCATTCTTATGTCATTTCCCAGCTTCCCCTGTGCGGTCTGTCTGTCACGCTTCGTATTGAACGGGAACATTTTTTCACTAAAGTTAACGTTACGTACTTTCCTCTCTTGGCAAACAGATAAATGATTCGGGTCGGCCTGCCTTGTCACATTCCACACGTCATCGAGAGTTCTGTAAAAGACCTGCATGCCGAGCTGAGACTTTGTGTCGCCATCCGTGGTTAGCGTTCGAACCAAGAACCCGTCTTTGTATAAGTCTTCAGCCACATTGTAGGCCATTTTTCTTTCTGAGTGTGGTGTGAAGTATTCTAAGTCTGCAGAGCAACCTGCATGACCACCAGGGCAGAATACATCCAGTCCTTTGTATCTGAGGGAGGCCCCTGTCATACAGAGCTTGTTTTCAACCGACATCGCGACAATGAACTTGTATTCTGTATGATTCTCGGTCGCTATAGTATATGCCTGAGATGAGCTTTGCCCTGGTTTGTAGGAGGAAATCATTCTCTGGCTATTATATCTAGCATCAATTGAAAGGTCTAACTGCTTTGGATCCTTTGAGCCAATAGAAATGTTGTGTTTTGTCACAATTTCACGTTTCTCTGCCATATCATCACTGTTTATCTTTACAATCTTCTTGCTGACCTGCTTGCAGAGTTCATGCATATGGCTTGCTGCTGGAAAAGGCAGGTCAAGTTGTGTGAATAAGTCCTCAGCTCTGGATACACCCATGGGGCTATCCATCAGTGCCACAGCAAGATTCGTATTGAGTACCGCCGCGCCTCTGGTATCCTTAATTTCCTCATACATTTTGAAAAAATCTGACAGATAGCCACATGAGTTGCATTTAAATTGTAGTTTTATTCCAAGTCCTGCTTTCACCTCATTTGCAAAGGTGATCTGAGGAGCCCTGCATCTTGTCCTGTTGTGGCTTTTCACCAGTTGATTTATAGAAAATACTAACTTGCTCATGCTCACAATACGGTTTCCCTTGAAGGCATCTTGATCTGTGTCACGTTGTCGCAGGTTATAGGTGCGATCCCCAGAAAGGGTGTTGTCGGTAGTTGAAATAGAACCATTTTCTTCACCGGTTTGACTGGAGGGTCCTGGTTGGTTACTTCTCAATAAATGATATGTATTCCCTTTTTGAAAATAGTTTGATCTGCTGCGTTTAACCATGTCGAAAAAATGTTTTATTTATTTTAAGATTTCTCTATAATGAATGAGTAGCTGGTTATGGTATTGAAAGGCTTTTGCATCTTCTTTTATACCTACCCAGCAATGTCAGTGTCATATGACGGCACTAATTGGATTGGTTGGCATTCAAAGTGACCACTTGATATTAAGATAATCAGCTTCCAGACCCTAGCCCCTGTATGGATATATCCTGTTAGAGCCCATTCTCTTTGTTTCACCAATATCCTTGTATTTTGATACAGAAGCCTCTTTGATCAAAATGGTAAAAGTAAAAAAAAATTAGAACTTAAGATTTAACATAATAGACAAAAGATAAACACCACCACTATTTTGCTCTAAAGACCTAATGCCCATTTACAGTTCACCTTACCCTTTTCAACACTGTCAAATTAAGTGTATTTTCCTTTTTCCTAGGTGTTTTTTTTACTCTAACTTAGTGTAAACATATTATATTTTTTAGAATCACCCATTCATGAGGTTTTGTGTTCATTGTATTGAAATTTCTATACAATAATTGAACTTTTTTTAAAATTTAAATTCACTTTTTTTTTTAAATGCTATTTTTTAAAGCATTTCATTTTAGCATAGACATCTGGGAAAGGGTTCAAAGTGAAGAAGAGTAATTTTTCTGCAAGGGACTTTTTATTTTATGAAAATTGATGACTTTTTACAAAAGTTATGGCAATTTCTAACCATCAGGTGAGGGAAACTGAAACTACTCCTTTTTGGCCCTAATTTCAGAAATATAGGCCTTGTACTAATTCTACTGCCATTTTTCTTCTAAGTGATATTTTTGGAAAATTTAAAAACGGGGAATGTTGTAATACATATGCGCTTCAAATGGGGGCATTTTTGTCAAAATTGAAAAAAAAAAGTTTGATATTTAGGATCCGCTCCGGTCACAATTTACTTCCTAGGTCGTTGTACCCTCAAATAGTCCGGTTAGAAAAAATGATATGCTCCTTTTGCCACACTGTTTTAATGTTTAAATAACAGTAAAGGGCTTGAAATGAGGTTCAGCTAAGTGCCAGACCTCTGCTACATTTCATGCATAGGATTAAATGAATTTAGTTGCGAACTACTTTTTCTTGGAGCCTGACCTTTGATGGAGGTACCAGAGTTGACATACACTTTCGTACCAAGAGAATTTTGAGGGTAGTTGTGCGCAATGAAAAATTGTGAAAAAAGTTATCCTGCAAGGTACTGTTTTCTGGGGCTGATATGCAAGAACATATATTGCTCTTTAAGCCACACTAAGTTATTTAGCCCAAATTAGTTTTTTAAAAGAGCTACAGACTGTCAAAATGTGCCAATTTACTATATAATTTAACACGGCCAAAACAGACAGGAGTGTAACCTATATCAAGATGGGGGGGGTCACACAAAAATAACGCTTGTAATGTTCTTTTTGTAGATTTTGGGCTCAAAATGTCACTGTGCACTAGTAAATATGTTCAAGAATTGGATTTTAATAATATTCCTACAATTTAATTGAAATTTGAATTTGATTTTTTTAAAAAAATATTAAAATGTCAATTTTATCCCTTTTAAGTACTTTGATTCCAATTGGAATGCTTTGGCCTTTTTCACATGATGTCATAACAAGCTGTCTGCACCATTGATCACCTGAACCAGACTTTTTAACTGTAAACAACTTGAATTTACATCAAAAACAGATTTGGATTAACCCCTAAACCTTGGGACATGAGCCCCTTAAACGCCCCTTTTGTATGAATTTGCTCTGTTTCGGCTAGCATCAAGCCTCATCAGTGGTGTTGCTCTACACCAGACAGAGATTGTCTCATCCTGTCTCATCTCATCTTATTTGTGATTTGGTCCCGTAAATCTCTGTCTCATCTATTTCCCTATTAGTGGACAGTCTGCGCATAATTATGTATGTCATCATTGGCCACGCCTTTAATGTAGTCCTGTATTTCGTTTACGTTTCGTTTTTTCTTAACCTCGCGGTGTTGAAATTCCATAAGAGCTCTTCTTCTAAGGCGGTTCCTTTTAAAAGTGTCGGTTTTTCTGTACAATTTGTCCTTAATTCTTTTTAAAGAAATTTGC
Source organism: Fragum whitleyi (assembly GCA_948146395.1). NCBI lineage: Eukaryota > Metazoa > Mollusca > Bivalvia > Cardiida > Cardiidae > Fragum > Fragum whitleyi. The sequence continues at coordinate 47,586,928 of OX411547.1, forward strand.
TGGAGTTGCTTTTTGGCCCAAACTCCAAGCCCGATCCCCGATATTTTCCAAAGTTTCTTTCTGACTGCTATGTCCAGAGTATTGTTAGAACGCAATATTTGGGCTGAAAGTCTTCCAGTGAAAGTCCTGCTGTAGTTTATATTTTTGCTTAAGGTTGCAGATGCTGCCCTATTAAATGCTTCACACTTCTGTGTGGATGTCCTTGAACTCACACTGTAGATTGCACCTTCACTAAGTCTCATCTGCAAAATAACTTCCAACAGCGCCTTGTCGTTCTCAGTCATACGCAGATATGTTATGTTCGCAGGGCCTAGTACTTTAGAATTGTGCCACCAAGTTGAAACGCCATCACATACAAGTGAATGGTTGGCACAGTTACTACAATTTCCAGCATAACAGTCCACAGTAGATGATCTTATTGAGGGTAAGTCTTTCAACATTTTGGTTATGTCCCCCTGTCCCCTTCTTGCCATTTCTTCAATTATAGCATTACACCGCATTCTTATGTCATTTCCCAGCTTCCCCTGTGCGGTCTGTCTGTCACGCTTCGTATTGAACGGGAACATTTTTTCACTAAAGTTAACGTTACGTACTTTCCTCTCTTGGCAAACAGATAAATGATTCGGGTCGGCCTGCCTTGTCACATTCCACACGTCATCGAGAGTTCTGTAAAAGACCTGCATGCCGAGCTGAGACTTTGTGTCGCCATCCGTGGTTAGCGTTCGAACCAAGAACCCGTCTTTGTATAAGTCTTCAGCCACATTGTAGGCCATTTTTCTTTCTGAGTGTGGTGTGAAGTATTCTAAGTCTGCAGAGCAACCTGCATGACCACCAGGGCAGAATACATCCAGTCCTTTGTATCTGAGGGAGGCCCCTGTCATACAGAGCTTGTTTTCAACCAACATCGCGACAATGAACTTGTATTCTGTATGATTCTAGGTCGCTATAGTATATGCCTGAGATGAGCTTTGCCCTGGTTTGTAGGAGGAAATCATTCTCTGGCTATTATATCTAGCATCAATTGAAAGGTCTAACTGCTTTGGATCCTTTGAGCCAATAGAAATGTTGTGTTTTGTCACAATTTCACGTTTCTCTGCCATATCATCACTGTTTATCTTTACAATCTTCTTGCTGACCTGCTTGCAGAGTTCATGCATATGGCTTGCTGCTGGAAAAGGCAGGTCAAGTTGTGTGAATAAGTCCTCAGCTCTGGATACACCCATGGGGCTATCCATCAGTGCCACAGCAAGATTCGTATTGAGTACCGCCGCGCCTCTGGTATCCTTAATTTCCTCATACATTTTGAAAAAATCTGACAGATAGCCACATGAGTTGCATTTAAATTGTAGTTTTATTCCAAGTCCTGCTTTCACCTCATTTGCAAAGGTGATCTGAGGAGCCCTGCATCTTGTCCTGTTGTGGCTTTTCACCAGTTGATTTATAGAAAATACTAACTTGCTCATGCTCACAATACGGTTTCCCTTGAAGGCATCTTGATCTGTGTCACGTTGTCGCAGGTTATAGGTGCGATCCCCAGAAAGGGTGTTGTCGGTAGTTGAAATAGAACCATTTTCTTCACCGGTTTGACTGGAGGGTCCTGGTTGGTTACTTCTCAATAAATGATATGTATTCCCTTTTTGAAAATAGTTTGATCTGCTGCGTTTAACCATGTCGAAAAAATGTTTTATTTATTTTAAGATTTCTCTATAATGAATGAGTAGCTGGTTATGGTATTGAAAGGCTTTTGCATCTTCTTTTATACCTACCCAGCAATGTCAGTGTCATATGACGGCACTAATTGGATTGGTTGGCATTCAAAGTGACCACTTGATATTAAGATAATCAGCTTCCAGACCCTAGCCCCTGTATGGATATATCCTGTTAGAGCCCATTCTCTTTGTTTCACCAATATCCTTGTATTTTGATACAGAAGCCTCTTTGATCAAAATGGTAAAAGTAAAAAAAAATTAGAACTTAAGATTTAACATAATAGACAAAAGATAAACACCACCACTATTTTGCTCTAAAGACCTAATGCCCATTTACAGTTCACCTTACCCTTTTCAACACTGTCAAATTAAGTGTATTTTCCTTTTTCCTAGGTGTTTTTTTTACTCTAACTTAGTGTAAACATATTATATTTTTTAGAATCACCCATTCATGAGGTTTTGTGTTCATTGTATTGAAATTTCTATACAATAATTGAACTTTTTTTAAAATTTAAATTCACTTTTTTTTTTAAATGCTATTTTTTAAAGCATTTCATTTTAGCATAGACATCTGGGAAAGGGTTCAAAGTGAAGAAGAGTAATTTTTCTGCAAGGGACTTTTTATTTTATGAAAATTGATGACTTTTTACAAAAGTTATGGCAATTTCTAACCATCAGGTGAGGGAAACTGAAACTACTCCTTTTTGGCCCTAATTTCAGAAATATAGGCCTTGTACTAATTCTACTGCCATTTTTCTTCTAAGTGATATTTTTGGAAAATTTAAAAACGGGGAATGTTGTAATACATATGCGCTTCAAATGGGGGCATTTTTGTCAAAATTGAAAAAAAAAAGTTTGATATTTAGGATCCGCTCCGGTCACAATTTACTTCCTAGGTCGTTGTACCCTCAAATAGTCCGGTTAGAAAAAATGATATGCTCCTTTTGCCACACTGTTTTAATGTTTAAATAACAGTAAAGGGCTTGAAATGAGGTTCAGCTAAGTGCCAGACCTCTGCTACATTTCATGCATAGGATTAAATGAATTTAGTTGCGAACTACTTTTTCTTGGAGCCTGACCTTTGATGGAGGTACCAGAGTTGACATACACTTTCGTACCAAGAGAATTTTGAGGGTAGTTGTGCGCAATGAAAAATTGTGAAAAAAGTTATCCTGCAAGGTACTGTTTTCTGGGGCTGATATGCAAGAACATATATTGCTCTTTAAGCCACACTAAGTTATTTAGCCCAAATTAGTTTTTTAAAAGAGCTACAGACTGTCAAAATGTGCCAATTTACTATATAATTTAACACGGCCAAAACAGACAGGAGTGTAACCTATATCAAGATGGGGGGGGTCACACAAAAATAACGCTTGTAATGTTCTTTTCGTAGATTTTGGGCTCAAAATGTCACTGTGCACTAGTAAATATGTTCAAGAATTGGATTTTAATAATATTCCTACAATTTAATTGAAATTTGAATTTGATTTTTTTAAAAAAATATTAAAATGTCAATTTTATCCCTTTTAAGTACTTTGATTCCAATTGGAATGCTTTGGCCTTTTTCACATGATGTCATAACAAGCTGTCTGCACCATTGATCACCTGAACCAGACTTTTTAACTGTAAACAACTTGAATTTACATCAAAAACAGATTTGGATTAACCCCTAAACCTTGGGACATGAGCCCCTTAAACGCCCCTTTTGTATGAATTTGCTCTGTTTCGGCTAGCATCAAGCCTCATCAATGGTGTTGCTCTACACCAGACAGAGATTGTCTCATCCTGTCTCATCTCATCTTATTTGTGATTTGGTCCCGTAAATCTCTGTCTCATCTATTTCCCTATTAGTGGACAGTCTGCGCATAATTATGTATGTCATCATTGGCCACGCCTTTAATGTAGTCCTGTATTTCGTTTACGTTTCGTTTTTTCTTAACCTCGCGGTGTTGAAATTCCATAAGAGCTCTTCTTCTAAGGCGGTTCCTTTTAAAAGTGTCGGTTTTTCTGTACAATTTGTCCTTAATTCTTTTTAAAGAAATTTGCTGGAGTTGCTTTTTGGCCCAAACTCCAAGCCCGATCCCCGATATTTTCCAAAGTTTCTTTCTGACTGCTATGTCCAGAGTATTGTTAGAACGCAATATTTGGGCTGAAAGTCTTCCAGTGAAAGTCTTGCTGTAGTTTATATTTTTGCTTAAGGTTGCAGATGCTGCCCTATTAAATGCTTCACACTTCTGTGTGGATGTCCTTGAACTCACACTGTAGATTGCACCTTCACTAAGTCTCATCTGCAAAATAACTTCCAACAGCGCCTTGTCGTTCTCAGTCATACGCAGATATGTTATGTTCGCAGGGCCTAGTACTTTAGAATTGTGCCACCAAGTTGAAACGCCATCACATACAAGTGAATGGTTGGCACAGTTACTACAATTTCCAGCATAACAGTCCACAGTAGATGATCTTATTGAGGGTAAGTCTTTCAACATTTTGGTTATGTCCCCCTGTCCCCTTCTTGCCATTTCTTCAATTATAGCATTACACCGCATTCTTATGTCATTTCCCAGCTTCCCCTGTGCGGTCTGTCTGTCACGCTTCGTATTGAACGGGAACATTTTTTCACTAAAGTTAACGTTACGTACTTTCCTCTCTTGGCAAACAGATAAATGATTCGGGTCGGCCTGCCTTGTCACATTCCACACGTCATCGAGAGTTCTGTAAAAGACCTGCATGCCGAGCTGAGACTTTGTGTCGCCATCCGTGGTTAGCGTTCGAACCAAGAACCCGTCTTTGTATAAGTCTTCAGCCACATTGTAGGCCATTTTTCTTTCTGAGTGTGGTGTGAAGTATTCTAAGTCTGCAGAGCAACCTGCATGACCACCAGGGCAGAATACATCCAGTCCTTTGTATCTGAGGGAGGCCCCTGTCATACAGAGCTTGTTTTCAACCGACATCGCGACAATGAACTTGTATTCTGTATGATTCTCGGTCGCTATAGTATATGCCTGAGATGAGCTTTGCCCTGGTTTGTAGGAGGAAATCATTCTCTGGCTATTATATCTAGCATCAATTGAAAGGTCTAACTGCTTTGGATCCTTTGAGCCAATAGAAATGTTGTGTTTTGTCACAATTTCACGTTTCTCTGCCATATCATCACTGTTTATCTTTACAATCTTCTTGCTGACCTGCTTGCAGAGTTCATGCATATGGCTTGCTGCTGGAAAAGGCAGGTCAAGTTGTGTGAATAAGTCCTCAGCTCTGGATACACCCATGGGGCTATCCATCAGTGCCACAGCAAGATTCGTATTGAGTACCGCCGCGCCTCTGGTATCCTTAATTTCCTCATACATTTTGAAAAAATCTGACAGATAGCCACATGAGTTGCATTTAAATTGTAGTTTTATTCCAAGTCCTGCTTTCACCTCATTTGCAAAGGTGATCTGAGGAGCCCTGCATCTTGTCCTGTTGTGGCTTTTCACCAGTTGATTTATAGAAAATACTAACTTGCTCATGCTCACAATACGGTTTCCCTTGAAGGCATCTTGATCTGTGTCACGTTGTCGCAGGTTATAGGTGCGATCCCCAGAAAGGGTGTTGTCGGTAGTTGAAATAGAACCATTTTCTTCACCGGTTTGACTGGAGGGTCCTGGTTGGTTACTTCTCAATAAATGATATGTATTCCCTTTTTGAAAATAGTTTGATCTGCTGCGTTTAACCATGTCGAAAAAATGTTTTATTTATTTTAAGATTTCTCTATAATGAATGAGTAGCTGGTTATGGTATTGAAAGGCTTTTGCATCTTCTTTTATACCTACCCAGCAATGTCAGTGTCATATGACGGCACTAATTGGATTGGTTGGCATTCAAAGTGACCACTTGATATTAAGATAATCAGCTTCCAGACCCTAGCCCCTGTATGGATATATCCTGTTAGAGCCCATTCTCTTTGTTTCACCAATATCCTTGTATTTTGATACAGAAGCCTCTTTGATCAAAATGGTAAAAGTAAAAAAAAATTAGAACTTAAGATTTAACATAATAGACAAAAGATAAACACCACCACTATTTTGCTCTAAAGACCTAATGCCCATTTACAGTTCACCTTACCCTTTTCAACACTGTCAAATTAAGTGTATTTTCCTTTTTCCTAGGTGTTTTTTTTACTCTAACTTAGTGTAAACATATTATATTTTTTAGAATCACCCATTCATGAGGTTTTGTGTTCATTGTATTGAAATTTCTATACAATAATTGAACTTTTTTTAAAATTTAAATTCACTTTTTTTTTTAAATGCTATTTTTTAAAGCATTTCATTTTAGCATAGACATCTGGGAAAGGGTTCAAAGTGAAGAAGAGTAATTTTTCTGCAAGGGACTTTTTATTTTATGAAAATTGATGACTTTTTACAAAAGTTATGGCAATTTCTAACCATCAGGTGAGGGAAACTGAAACTACTCCTTTTTGGCCCTAATTTCAGAAATATAGGCCTTGTACTAATTCTACTGCCATTTTTCTTCTAAGTGATATTTTTGGAAAATTTAAAAACGGGGAATGTTGTAATACATATGCGCTTCAAATGGGGGCATTTTTGTCAAAATTGAAAAAAAAAAGTTTGATATTTAGGATCCGCTCCGGTCACAATTTACTTCCTAGGTCGTTGTACCCTCAAATAGTCCGGTTAGAAAAAATGATATGCTCCTTTTGCCACACTGTTTTAATGTTTAAATAACAGTAAAGGGCTTGAAATGAGGTTCAGCTAAGTGCCAGACCTCTGCTACATTTCATGCATAGGATTAAATGAATTTAGTTGCGAACTACTTTTTCTTGGAGCCTGACCTTTGATGGAGGTACCAGAGTTGACATACACTTTCGTACCAAGAGAATTTTGAGGGTAGTTGTGCGCAATGAAAAATTGTGAAAAAAGTTATCCTGCAAGGTACTGTTTTCTGGGGCTGATATGCAAGAACATATATTGCTCTTTAAGCCACACTAAGTTATTTAGCCCAAATTAGTTTTTTAAAAGAGCTACAGACTGTCAAAATGTGCCAATTTACTATATAATTTAACACGGCCAAAACAGACAGGAGTGTAACCTATATCAAGATGGGGGGGTCACACAAAAATAACGCTTGTAATGTTCTTTTCGTAGATTTTGGGCTCAAAATGTCACTGTGCACTAGTAAATATGTTCAAGAATTGGATTTTAATAATATTCCTACAATTTAATTGAAATTTGAATTTGATTTTTTTAAAAAAATATTAAAATGTCAATTTTATCCCTTTTAAGTACTTTGATTCCAATTGGAATGCTTTGGCCTTTTTCACATGATGTCATAACAAGCTGTCTGCACCATTGATCACCTGAACCAGACTTTTTAACTGTAAACAACTTGAATTTACATCAAAAACAGATTTGGATTAACCCCTAAACCTTGGGACATGAGCCCCTTAAACGCCCCTTTTGTATGAATTTGCTCTGTTTCGGCTAGCATCAAGCCTCATCAGTGGTGTTGCTCTACACCAGACAGAGATTGTCTCATCCTGTCTCATCTCATCTTATTTGTGATTTGGTCCCGTAAATCTCTGTCTCATCTATTTCCCTATTAGTGGACAGTCTGCGCATAATTATGTATGTCATCATTGGCCACGCCTTTAATGTAGTCCTGTATTTCGTTTACGTTTCGTTTTTTCTTAACCTCGCGGTGTTGAAATTCCATAAGAGCTCTTCTTCTAAGGCGGTTCCTTTTAAAAGTGTCGGTTTTTCTGTACAATTTGTCCTTAATTCTTTTTAAAGAAATTTGCTGGAGTCGCTTTTTGGCCCAAACTCCAAGCCCGATCCCCGATATTTTCCAAAGTTTCTTTCTGACTGCTATGTCCAGAGTATTGTTAGAACGCAATATTTGGGCTGAAAGTCTTCCAGTGAAAGTCCTGCTGTAGTTTATATTTTTGCTTAAGGTTGCAGATGCTGCCCTATTAAATGCTTCACACTTCTGTGTGGATGTCCTTGAACTCACACTGTAGATTGCACCTTCACTAAGTCTCATCTGCAAAATAACTTCCAACAGCGCCTTGTCGTTCTCAGTCATACGCAGATATGTTATGTTCGCAGGGCCTAGTACTTTAGAATTGTGCCACCAAGTTGAAACGCCATCACATACAAGTGAATGGTTGGCACAGTTACTACAATTTCCAGCATAACAGTCCACAGTAGATGATCTTATTGAGGGTAAGTCTTTCAACATTTTGGTTATGTCCCCCTGTCCCCTTCTTGCCATTTCTTCAATTATAGCATTACACCGCATTCTTATGTCATTTCCCAGCTTCCCCTGTGCGGTCTGTCTGTCACGCTTCGTATTGAACGGGAACATTTTTTCACTAAAGTTAACGTTACGTACTTTCCTCTCTTGGCAAACAGATAAATGATTCGGGTCGGCCTGCCTTGTCACATTCCACACGTCATCGAGAGTTCTGTAAAAGACCTGCATGCTGAGACTTTGTGTCGCCATCCGTGGTTAGCGTTCGAACCAAGAACCCGTCTTTGTATAAGTCTTCAGCCACATTGTAGGCCATTTTTCTTTCTGAGTGTGGTGTGAAGTATTCTAAGTCTGCAGAGCAACCTGCATGACCACCAGGGCAGAATACATCCAGTCCTTTGTATCTGAGGGAGGCCCCTGTCATACAGAGCTTGTTTTCAACCGACATCGCGACAATGAACTTGTATTCTGTATGATTCTCGGTCGCTATAGTATATGCCTGAGATGAGCTTTGCCCTGGTTTGTAGGAGGAAATCATTCTCTGGCTATTATATCTAGCATCAATTGAAAGGTCTAACTGCTTTGGATCCTTTGAGCCAATAGAAATGTTGTGTTTTGTCACAATTTCACGTTTCTCTGCCATATCATCACTGTTTATCTTTACAATCTTCTTGCTGACCTGCTTGCAGAGTTCATGCATATGGCTTGCTGCTGGAAAAGGCAGGTCAAGTTGTGTGAATAAGTCCTCAGCTCTGGATACACCCATGGGGCTATCCATCAGTGCCACAGCAAGATTCGTATTGAGTACCGCCGCGCCTCTGGTATCCTTAATTTCCTCATACATTTTGAAAAAATCTGACAGATAGCCACATGAGTTGCATTTAAATTGTAGTTTTATTCCAAGTCCTGCTTTCACCTCATTTGCAAAGGTGATCTGAGGAGCCCTGCATCTTGTCCTGTTGTGGCTTTTCACCAGTTGATTTATAGAAAATACTAACTTGCTCATGCTCACAATACGGTTTCCCTTGAAGGCATCTTGATCTGTGTCACGTTGTCGCAGGTTATAGGTGCGATCCCCAGAAAGGGTGTTGTCGGTAGTTGAAATAGAACCATTTTCTTCACCGGTTTGACTGGAGGGTCCTGGTTGGTTACTTCTCAATAAATGATATGTATTCCCTTTTTGAAAATAGTTTGATCTGCTGCGTTTAACCATGTCGAAAAAATGTTTTATTTATTTTAAGATTTCTCTATAATGAATGAGTAGCTGGTTATGGTATTGAAAGGCTTTTGCATCTTCTTTTATACCTACCCAGCAATGTCAGTGTCATATGACGGCACTAATTGGATTGGTTGGCATTCAAAGTGACCACTTGATATTAAGATAATCAGCTTCCAGACCCTAGCCCCTGTATGGATATATCCTGTTAGAGCCCATTCTCTTTGTTTCACCAATATCCTTGTATTTTGATACAGAAGCCTCTTTGATCAAAATGGTAAAAGTAAAAAAAAATTAGAACTTAAGATTTAACATAATAGACAAAAGATAAACACCACCACTATTTTGCTCTAAAGACCTAATGCCCATTTACAGTTCACCTTACCCTTTTCAACACTGTCAAATTAAGTGTATTTTCCTTTTTCCTAGGTGTTTTTTTTACTCTAACTTAGTGTAAACATATTATATTTTTTAGAATCACCCATTCATGAGGTTTTGTGTTCATTGTATTGAAATTTCTATACAATAATTGAACTTTTTTTAAAATTTAAATTCACTTTTTTTTTTAAATGCTATTTTTTAAAGCATTTCATTTTAGCATAGACATCTGGGAAAGGGTTCAAAGTGAAGAAGAGTAATTTTTCTGCAAGGGACTTTTTATTTTATGAAAATTGATGACTTTTTACAAAAGTTATGGCAATTTCTAACCATCAGGTGAGGGAAACTGAAACTACTCCTTTTTGGCCCTAATTTCAGAAATATAGGCCTTGTACTAATTCTACTGCCATTTTTCTTCTAAGTGATATTTTTGGAAAATTTAAAAACGGGGAATGTTGTAATACATATGCGCTTCAAATGGGGGCATTTTTGTCAAAATTGAAAAAAAAAAGTTTGATATTTAGGATCCGCTCCGGTCACAATTTACTTCCTAGGTCGTTGTACCCTCAAATAGTCCGGTTAGAAAAAATGATATGCTCCTTTTGCCACACTGTTTTAATGTATAAATAACAGTAAAGGGCTTGAAATGAGGTTCAGCTAAGTGCCAGACCTCTGCTACATTTCATGCATAGGATTAAATGAATTTAGTTGCGAACTACTTTTTCTTGGAGCCTGACCTTTGATGGAGGTACCAGAGTTGACATACACTTTCGTACCAAGAGAATTTTGAGGGTAGTTGTGCGCAATGAAAAATTGTGAAAAAAGTTATCCTGCAAGGTACTGTTTTCTGGGGCTGATATGCAAGAACATATATTGCTCTTTAAGCCACACTAAGTTATTTAGCCCAAATTAGTTTTTTAAAAGAGCTACAGACTGTCAAAATGTGCCAATTTACTATATAATTTAACACGGCCAAAACAGACAGGAGTGTAACCTATATCAAGATGGGGGGGGTCACACAAAAATAACGCTTGTAATGTTCTTTTCGTAGATTTTGGGCTCAAAATGTCACTGTGCACTAGTAAATATGTTCAAGAATTGGATTTTAATAATATTCCTACAATTTAATTGAAATTTGAATTTGATTTTTTTAAAAAAATATTAAAATGTCAATTTTATCCCTTTTAAGTACTTTGATTCCAATTGGAATGCTTTGGCCTTTTTCACATGATGTCATAACAAGCTGTCTGCACCATTGATCACCTGAACCAGACTTTTTAACTGTAAACAACTTGAATTTACATCAAAAACAGATTTGGATTAACCCCTAAACCTTGGGACATGAGCCCCTTAAACGCCCCTTTTGTATGAATTTGCTCTGTTTCGGCTAGCATCAAGCCTCATCAGTGGTGTTGCTCTACACCAGACAGAGATTGTCTCATCCTGTCTCATCTCATCTTATTTGTGATTTGGTCCCGTAAATCTCTGTCTCATCTATTTCCCTATTAGTGGACAGTCTGCGCATAATTATGTATGTCATCATTGGCCACGCCTTTAATGTAGTCCTGTATTTCGTTTACGTTTCGTTTTTTCTTAACCTCGCGGTGTTGAAATTCCATAAGAGCTCTTCTTCTAAGGCGGTTCCTTTTAAAAGTGTCGGTTTTTCTGTACAATTTGTCCTTAATTCTTTTTAAAGAAATTTGCTGGAGTCGCTTTTTGGCCCAAACTCCAAGCCCGATCCCCGATATTTTCCAAAGTTTCTTTCTGACTGCTATGTCCAGAGTATTGTTAGAACGCAATATTTGGGCTGAAAGTCTTCCAGTGAAAGTCCTGCTGTAGTTTATATTTTTGCTTAAGGTTGCAGATGCTGCCCTATTAAATGCTTCACACTTCTGTGTGGATGTCCTTGAACTCACACTGTAGATTGCACCTTCACTAAGTCTCATCTGCAAAATAACTTCCAACAGCGCCTTGTCGTTCTCAGTCATACGCAGATATGTTATGTTCGCAGGGCCTAGTACTTTAGAATTGTGCCACCAAGTTGAAACGCCATCACATACAAGTGAATGGTTGGCACAGTTACTACAATTTCCAGCATAACAGTCCACAGTAGATGATCTTATTGAGGGTAAGTCTTTCAACATTTTGGTTATGTCCCCCTGTCCCCTTCTTGCCATTTCTTCAATTATAGCATTACACCGCATTCTTATGTCATTTCCCAGCTTCCCCTGTGCGGTCTGTCTGTCACGCTTCGTATTGAACGGGAACATTTTTTCACTAAAGTTAACGTTACGTACTTTCCTCTCTTGGCAAACAGATAAATGATTCGGGTCGGCCTGCCTTGTCACATTCCACACGTCATCGAGAGTTCTGTAAAAGACCTGCATGCCGAGCTGAGACTTTGTGTCGCCATCCGTGGTTAGCGTTCGAACCAAGAACCCGTCTTTGTATAAGTCTTCAGCCACATTGTAGGCCATTTTTCTTTCTGAGTGTGGTGTGAAGTATTCTAAGTCTGCAGAGCAACCTGCATGACCACCAGGGCAGAATACATCCAGTCCTTTGTATCTGAGGGAGGCCCCTGTCATACAGAGCTTGTTTTCAACCGACATCGCGACAATGAACTTGTATTCTGTATGATTCTCGGTCGCTATAGTATATGCCTGAGATGAGCTTTGCCCTGGTTTGTAGGAGGAAATCATTCTCTGGCTATTATATCTAGCATCAATTGAAAGGTCTAACTGCTTTGGATCCTTTGAGCCAATAGAAATGTTGTGTTTTGTCACAATTTCACGTTTCTCTGCCATATCATCACTGTTTATCTTTACAATCTTCTTGCTGACCTGCTTGCAGAGTTCATGCATATGGCTTGCTGCTGGAAAAGGCAGGTCAAGTTGTGTGAATAAGTCCTCAGCTCTGGATACACCCATGGGGCTATCCATCAGTGCCACAGCAAGATTCGTATTGAGTACCACCGCGCCTCTGGTATCCTTAATTTCCTCATACATTTTGAAAAAATCTGACAGATAGCCACATGAGTTGCATTTAAATTGTAGTTTTATTCCAAGTCCTGCTTTCACCTCATTTGCAAAGGTGATCTGAGGAGCCCTGCATCTTGTCCTGTTGTGGCTTTTCACCAGTTGATTTATAGAAAATACTAACTTGCTCATGCTCACAATACGGTTTCCCTTGAAGGCATCTTGATCTGTGTCACGTTGTCGCAGGTTATAGGTGCGATCCCCAGAAAGGGTGTTGTCGGTAGTTGAAATAGAACCATTTTCTTCACCGGTTTGACTGGAGGGTCCTGGTTGGTTACTTCTCAATAAATGATATGTATTCCCTTTTTGAAAATAGTTTGATCTGCTGCGTTTAACCATGTCGAAAAAATGTTTTATTTATTTTAAGATTTCTCTATAATGAATGAGTAGCTGGTTATGGTATTGAAAGGCTTTTGCATCTTCTTTTATACCTACCCAGCAATGTCAGTGTCATATGACGGCACTAATTGGATTGGTTGGCATTCAAAGTGACCACTTGATATTAAGATAATCAGCTTCCAGACCCTAGCCCCTGTATGGATATATCCTGTTAGAGCCCATTCTCTTTGTTTCACCAATATCCTTGTATTTTGATACAGAAGCCTCTTTGATCAAAATGGTAAAAGTAAAAAAAAATTAGAACTTAAGATTTAACATAATAGACAAAAGATAAACACCACCACTATTTTGCTCTAAAGACCTAATGCCCATTTACAGTTCACCTTACCCTTTTCAACACTGTCAAATTAAGTGTATTTTCCTTTTTCCTAGGTGTTTTTTTTACTCTAACTTAGTGTAAACATATTATATTTTTTAGAATCACCCATTCATGAGGTTTTGTGTTCATTGTATTGAAATTTCTATACAATAATTGAACTTTTTTTAAAATTTAAATTCACTTTTTTTTTTAAATGCTATTTTTTAAAGCATTTCATTTTAGCATAGACATCTGGGAAAGGGTTCAAAGTGAAGAAGAGTAATTTTTCTGCAAGGGACTTTTTATTTTATGAAAATTGATGACTTTTTACAAAAGTTATGGCAATTTCTAACCATCAGGTGAGGGAAACTGAAACTACTCCTTTTTGGCCCTAATTTCAGAAATATAGGCCTTGTACTAATTCTACTGCCATTTTTCTTCTAAGTGATATTTTTGGAAAATTTAAAAACGGGGAATGTTGTAATACATATGCGCTTCAAATGGGGGCATTTTTGTCAAAATTGAAAAAAAAAAGTTTGATATTTAGGATCCGCTCCGGTCACAATTTACTTCCTAGGTCGTTGTACCCTCAAATAGTCCGGTTAGAAAAAATGATATGCTCCTTTTGCCACACTGTTTTAATGTTTAAATAACAGTAAAGGGCTTGAAATGAGGTTCAGCTAAGTGCCAGACCTCTGCTACATTTCATGCATAGGATTAAATGAATTTAGTTGCGAACTACTTTTTCTTGGAGCCTGACCTTTGATGGAGGTACCAGAGTTGACATACACTTTCGTACCAAGAGAATTTTGAGGGTAGTTGTGCGCAATGAAAAATTGTGAAAAAAGTTATCCTGCAAGGTACTGTTTTCTGGGGCTGATATGCAAGAACATATATTGCTCTTTAAGCCACACTAAGTTATTTAGCCCAAATTAGTTTTTTAAAAGAGCTACAGACTGTCAAAATGTGCCAATTTACTATATAATTTAACACGGCCAAAACAGACAGGAGTGTAACCTATATCAAGATGGGGGGGGTCACACAAAAATAACGCTTGTAATGTTCTTTTCGTAGATTTTGGGCTCAAAATGTCACTGTGCACTAGTAAATATGTTCAAGAATTGGATTTTAATAATATTCCTACAATTTAATTGAAATTTGAATTTGATTTTTTTAAAAAAATATTAAAATGTCAATTTTATCCCTTTTAAGTACTTTGATTCCAATTGGAATGCTTTGGCCTTTTTCACATGATGTCATAACAAGCTGTCTGCACCATTGATCACCTGAACCAGACTTTTTAACTGTAAACAACTTGAATTTACATCAAAAACAGATTTGGATTAACCCCTAAACCTTGGGACATGAGCCCCTTAAACGCCCCTTTTGTATGAATTTGCTCTGTTTCGGCTAGCATCAAGCCTCATCAGTGGTGTTGCTCTACACCAGACAGAGATTGTCTCATCCTGTCTCATCTCATCTTATTTGTGATTTGGTCCCGTAAATCTCTGTCTCATCTATTTCCCTATTAGTGGACAGTCTGCGCATAATTATGTATGTCATCATTGGCCACGCCTTTAATGTAGTCCTGTATTTCGTTTACGTTTCGTTTTTTCTTAACCTCGCGGTGTTGAAATTCCATAAGAGCTCTTCTTCTAAGGCGGTTCCTTTTAAAAGTGTCGGTTTTTCTGTACAATTTGTCCTTAATTCTTTTTAAAGAAATTTGCTGGAGTCGCTTTTTGGCCCAAACTCCAAGCCCGATCCCCGATATTTTCCAAAGTTTCTTTCTGACTGCTATGTCCAGAGTATTGTTAGAACGCAATATTTGGGCTGAAAGTCTTCCAGTGAAAGTCCTGCTGTAGTTTATATTTTTGCTTAAGGTTGCAGATGCTGCCCTATTAAATGCTTCACACTTCTGTGTGGATGTCCTTGAACTCACACTGTAGATTGCACCTTCACTAAGTCTCATCTGCAAAATAACTTCCAACAGCGCCTTGTCGTTCTCAGTCATACGCAGATATGTTATGTTCGCAGGGCCTAGTACTTTAGAATTGTGCCACCAAGTTGAAACGCCATCACATACAAGTGAATGGTTGGCACAGTTACTACAATTTCCAGCATAACAGTCCACAGTAGATGATCTTATTGAGGGTAAGTCTTTCAACATTTTGGTTATGTCCCCCTGTCCCCTTCTTGCCATTTCTTCAATTATAGCATTACACCGCATTCTTATGTCATTTCCCAGCTTCCCCTGTGCGGTCTGTCTGTCACGCTTCGTATTGAACGGGAACATTTTTTCACTAAAGTTAACGTTACGTACTTTCCTCTCTTGGCAAACAGATAAATGATTCGGGTCGGCCTGCCTTGTCACATTCCACACGTCATCGAGAGTTCTGTAAAAGACCTGCATGCCGAGCTGAGACTTTGTGTCGCCATCCGTGGTTAGCGTTCGAACCAAGAACCCGTCTTTGTATAAGTCTTCAGCCACATTGTAGGCCATTTTTCTTTCTGAGTGTGGTGTGAAGTATTCTAAGTCTGCAGAGCAACCTGCATGACCACCAGGGCAGAATACATCCAGTCCTTTGTATCTGAGGGAGGCCCCTGTCATACAGAGCTTGTTTTCAACCGACATCGCGACAATGAACTTGTATTCTGTATGATTCTCGGTCGCTATAGTATATGCCTGAGATGAGCTTTGCCCTGGTTTGTAGGAGGAAATCATTCTCTGGCTATTATATCTAGCATCAATTGAAAGGTCTAACTGCTTTGGATCCTTTGAGCCAATAGAAATGTTGTGTTTTGTCACAATTTCACGTTTCTCTGCCATATCATCACTGTTTATCTTTACAATCTTCTTGCTGACCTGCTTGCAGAGTTCATGCATATGGCTTGCTGCTGGAAAAGGCAGGTCAAGTTGTGTGAATAAGTCCTCAGCTCTGGATACACCCATGGGGCTATCCATCAGTGCCACAGCAAGATTCGTATTGAGTACCGCCGCGCCTCTGGTATCCTTAATTTCCTCATACATTTTGAAAAAATCTGACAGATAGCCACATGAGTTGCATTTAAATTGTAGTTTTATTCCAAGTCCTGCTTTCACCTCATTTGCAAAGGTGATCTGAGGAGCCCTGCATCTTGTCCTGTTGTGGCTTTTCACCAGTTGATTTATAGAAAATACTAACTTGCTCATGCTCACAATACGGTTTCCCTTGAAGGCATCTTGATCTGTGTCACGTTGTCGCAGGTTATAGGTGCGATCCCCAGAAAGGGTGTTGTCGGTAGTTGAAATAGAACCATTTTCTTCACCGGTTTGACTGGAGGGTCCTGGTTGGTTACTTCTCAATAAATGATATGTATTCCCTTTTTGAAAATAGTTTGATCTGCTGCGTTTAACCATGTCGAAAAAATGTTTTATTTATTTTAAGATTTCTCTATAATGAATGAGTAGCTGGTTATGGTATTGAAAGGCTTTTGCATCTTCTTTTATACCTACCCAGCAATGTCAGTGTCATATGACGGCACTAATTGGATTGGTTGGCATTCAAAGTGACCACTTGATATTAAGATAATCAGCTTCCAGACCCTAGCCCCTGTATGGATATATCCTGTTAGAGCCCATTCTCTTTGTTTCACCAATATCCTTGTATTTTGATACAGAAGCCTCTTTGATCAAAATGGTAAAAGTAAAAAAAAATTAGAACTTAAGATTTAACATAATAGACAAAAGATAAACACCACCACTATTTTGCTCTAAAGACCTAATGCCCATTTACAGTTCACCTTACCCTTTTCAACACTGTCAAATTAAGTGTATTTTCCTTTTTCCTAGGTGTTTTTTTTACTCTAACTTAGTGTAAACATATTATATTTTTTAGAATCACCCATTCATGAGGTTTTGTGTTCATTGTATTGAAATTTCTATACAATAATTGAACTTTTTTTAAAATTTAAATTCACTTTTTTTTTTAAATGCTATTTTTTAAAGCATTTCATTTTAGCATAGACATCTGGGAAAGGGTTCAAAGTGAAGAAGAGTAATTTTTCTGCAAGGGACTTTTTATTTTATGAAAATTGATGACTTTTTACAAAAGTTATGGCAATTTCTAACCATCAGGTGAGGGAAACTGAAACTACTCCTTTTTGGCCCTAATTTCAGAAATATAGGCCTTGTACTAATTCTACTGCCATTTTTCTTCTAAGTGATATTTTTGGAAAATTTAAAAACGGGGAATGTTGTAATACATATGCGCTTCAAATGGGGGCATTTTTGTCAAAATTGAAAAAAAAAAGTTTGATATTTAGGATCCGCTCCGGTCACAATTTACTTCCTAGGTCGTTGTACCCTCAAATAGTCCGGTTAGAAAAAATGATATGCTCCTTTTGCCACACTGTTTTAATGTTTAAATAACAGTAAAGGGCTTGAAATGAGGTTCAGCTAAGTGCCAGACCTCTGCTACATTTCATGCATAGGATTAAATGAATTTAGTTGCGAACTACTTTTTCTTGGAGCCTGACCTTTGATGGAGGTACCAGAGTTGACATACACTTTCGTACCAAGAGAATTTTGAGGGTAGTTGTGCGCAATGAAAAATTGTGAAAAAAGTTATCCTGCAAGGTACTGTTTTCTGGGGCTGATATGCAAGAACATATATTGCTCTTTAAGCCACACTAAGTTATTTAGCCCAAATTAGTTTTTTAAAAGAGCTACAGACTGTCAAAATGTGCCAATTTACTATATAATTTAACACGGCCAAAACAGACAGGAGTGTAACCTATATCAAGATGGGGGGGGTCACACAAAAATAACGCTTGTAATGTTCTTTTCGTAGATTTTGGGCTCAAAATGTCACTGTGCACTAGTAAATATGTTCAAGAATTGGATTTTAATAATATTCCTACAATTTAATTGAAATTTGAATTTGATTTTTTTAAAAAAATATTAAAATGTCAATTTTATCCCTTTTAAGTACTTTGATTCCAATTGGAATGCTTTGGCCTTTTTCACATGATGTCATAACAAGCTGTCTGCACCATTGATCACCTGAACCAGACTTTTTAACTGTAAACAACTTGAATTTACATCAAAAACAGATTTGGATTAACCCCTAAACCTTGGGACATGAGCCCCTTAAACGCCCCTTTTGTATGAATTTGCTCTGTTTCGGCTAGCATCAAGCCTCATCAGTGGTGTTGCTCTACACCAGACAGAGATTGTCTCATCCTGTCTCATCTCATCTTATTTGTGATTTGGTCCCGTAAATCTCTGTCTCATCTATTTCCCTATTAGTGGACAGTCTGCGCATAATTATGTATGTCATCATTGGCCACGCCTTTAATGTAGTCCTGTATTTCGTTTACGTTTCGTTTTTTCTTAACCTCGCGGTGTTGAAATTCCATAAGAGCTCTTCTTCTAAGGCGGTTCCTTTTAAAAGTGTCGGTTTTTCTGTACAATTTGTCCTTAATTCTTTTTAAAGAAATTTGCTGGAGTCGCTTTTTGGCCCAAACTCCAAGCCCGATCCCCGATATTTTCCAAAGTTTCTTTCTGACTGCTATGTCCAGAGTATTGTTAGAACGCAATATTTGGGCTGAAAGTCTTCCAGTGAAAGTCCTGCTGTAGTTTATATTTTTGCTTAAGGTTGCAGATGCTGCCCTATTAAATGCTTCACACTTCTGTGTGGATGTCCTTGAACTCACACTGTAGATTGCACCTTCACTAAGTCTCATCTGCAAAATAACTTCCAACAGCGCCTTGTCGTTCTCAGTCATACGCAGATATGTTATGTTCGCAGGGCCTAGTACTTTAGAATTGTGCCACCAAGTTGAAACGCCATCACATACAAGTGAATGGTTGGCACAGTTACTACAATTTCCAGCATAACAGTCCACAGTAGATGATCTTATTGAGGGTAAGTCTTTCAACATTTTGGTTATGTCCCCCTGTCCCCTTCTTGCCATTTCTTCAATTATAGCATTACACCGCATTCTTATGTCATTTCCCAGCTTCCCCTGTGCGGTCTGTCTGTCACGCTTCGTATTGAACGGGAACATTTTTTCACTAAAGTTAACGTTACGTACTTTCCTCTCTTGGCAAACAGATAAATGATTCGGGTCGGCCTGCCTTGTCACATTCCACACGTCATCGAGAGTTCTGTAAAAGACCTGCATGCCGAGCTGAGACTTTGTGTCGCCATCCGTGGTTAGCGTTCGAACCAAGAACCCGTCTTTGTATAAGTCTTCAGCCACATTGTAGGCCATTTTTCTTTCTGAGTGTGGTGTGAAGTATTCTAAGTCTGCAGAGCAACCTGCATGACCACCAGGGCAGAATACATCCAGTCCTTTGTATCTGAGGGAGGCCCCTGTCATACAGAGCTTGTTTTCAACCGACATCGCGACAATGAACTTGTATTCTGTATGATTCTCGGTCGCTATAGTATATGCCTGAGATGAGCTTTGCCCTGGTTTGTAGGAGGAAATCATTCTCTGGCTATTATATCTAGCATCAATTGAAAGGTCTAACTGCTTTGGATCCTTTGAGCCAATAGAAATGTTGTGTTTTGTCACAATTTCACGTTTCTCTGCCATATCATCACTGTTTATCTTTACAATCTTCTTGCTGACCTGCTTGCAGAGTTCATGCATATGGCTTGCTGCTGGAAAAGGCAGGTCAAGTTGTGTGAATAAGGCCTCAGCTCTGGATACACCCATGGGGCTATCCATCAGTGCTACAGCAAGATTCGTATTGAGTACCGCCGCGCCTCTGGTATCCTTAATTTCCTCATACATTTTGAAAAAATCTGACAGATAGCCACATGAGTTGCATTTAAATTGTAGTTTTATTCCAAGTCCTGCTTTCACCTCATTTGCAAAGGTGATCTGAGGAGCCCTGCATCTTGTCCTGTTGTGGCTTTTCACCAGTTGATTTATAGAAAATACTAACTTGCTCATGCTCACAATACGGTTTCCCTTGAAGGCATCTTGATCTGTGTCACGTTGTCGCAGGTTATAGGTGCGATCCCCAGAAAGGGTGTTGTCGGTAGTTGAAATAGAACCATTTTCTTCACCGGTTTGACTGGAGGGTCCTGGTTGGTTACTTCTCAATAAATGATATGTATTCCCTTTTTGAAAATAGTTTGATCTGCTGCGTTTAACCATGTCGAAAAAATGTTTTATTTATTTTAAGATTTCTCTATAATGAATGAGTAGCTGGTTATGGTATTGAAAGGCTTTTGCATCTTCTTTTATACCTACCCAGCAATGTCAGTGTCATATGACGGCACTAATTGGATTGGTTGGCATTCAAAGTGACCACTTGATATTAAGATAATCAGCTTCCAGACCCTAGCCCCTGTATGGATATATCCTGTTAGAGCCCATTCTCTTTGTTTCACCAATATCCTTGTATTTTGATACAGAAGCCTCTTTGATCAAAATGGTAAAAGTAAAAAAAAATTAGAACTTAAGATTTAACATAATAGACAAAAGATAAACACCACCACTATTTTGCTCTAAAGACCTAATGCCCATTTACAGTTCACCTTACCCTTTTCAACACTGTCAAATTAAGTGTATTTTCCTTTTTCCTAGGTGTTTTTTTTACTCTAACTTAGTGTAAACATATTATATTTTTTAGAATCACCCATTCATGAGGTTTTGTGTTCATTGTATTGAAATTTCTATACAATAATTGAACTTTTTTTAAAATTTAAATTCACTTTTTTTTTTAAATGCTATTTTTTAAAGCATTTCATTTTAGCATAGACATCTGGGAAAGGGTTCAAAGTGAAGAAGAGTAATTTTTCTGCAAGGGACTTTTTATTTTATGAAAATTGATGACTTTTTACAAAAGTTATGGCAATTTCTAACCATCAGGTGAGGGAAACTGAAACTACTCCTTTTTGGCCCTAATTTCAGAAATATAGGCCTTGTACTAATTCTACTGCCATTTTTCTTCTAAGTGATATTTTTGGAAAATTTAAAAACGGGGAATGTTGTAATACATATGCGCTTCAAATGGGGGCATTTTTGTCAAAATTGAAAAAAAAAAGTTTGATATTTAGGATCCGCTCCGGTCACAATTTACTTCCTAGGTCGTTGTACCCTCAAATAGTCCGGTTAGAAAAAATGATATGCTCCTTTTGCCACACTGTTTTAATGTTTAAATAACAGTAAAGGGCTTGAAATGAGGTTCAGCTAAGTGCCAGACCTCTGCTACATTTCATGCATAGGATTAAATGAATTTAGTTGCGAACTACTTTTTCTTGGAGCCTGACCTTTGATGGAGGTACCAGAGTTGACATACACTTTCGTACCAAGAGAATTTTGAGGGTAGTTGTGCGCAATGAAAAATTGTGAAAAAAGTTATCCTGCAAGGTACTGTTTTCTGGGGCTGATATGCAAGAACATATATTGCTCTTTAAGCCACACTAAGTTATTTAGCCCAAATTAGTTTTTTAAAAGAGCTACAGACTGTCAAAATGTGCCAATTTACTATATAATTTAACACGGCCAAAACAGACAGGAGTGTAACCTATATCAAGATGGGGGGGGTCACACAAAAATAACGCTTGTAATGTTCTTTTCGTAGATTTTGGGCTCAAAATGTCACTGTGCACTAGTAAATATGTTCAAGAATTGGATTTTAATAATATTCCTACAATTTAATTGAAATTTGAATTTGATTTTTTTAAAAAAATATTAAAATGTCAATTTTATCCCTTTTAAGTACTTTGATTCCAATTGGAATGCTTTGGCCTTTTTCACATGATGTCATAACAAGCTGTCTGCACCATTGATCACCTGAACCAGACTTTTTAACTGTAAACAACTTGAATTTACATCAAAAACAGATTTGGATTAACCCCTAAACCTTGGGACATGAGCCCCTTAAACGCCCCTTTTGTATGAATTTGCTCTGTTTCGGCTAGCATCAAGCCTCATCAGTGGTGTTGCTCTACACCAGACAGAGATTGTCTCATCCTGTCTCATCTCATCTTATTTGTGATTTGGTCCCGTAAATCTCTGTCTCATCTATTTCCCTATTAGTGGACAGTCTGCGCATAATTATGTATGTCATCATTGGCCACGCCTTTAATGTAGTCCTGTATTTCGTTTACGTTTCGTTTTTTCTTAACCTCGCGGTGTTGAAATTCCATAAGAGCTCTTCTTCTAAGGCGGTTCCTTTTAAAAGTGTCGGTTTTTCTGTACAATTTGTCCTTAATTCTTTTTAAAGAAATTTGCTGGAGTCGCTTTTTGGCCCAAACTCCAAGCCCGATCCCCGATATTTTCCAAAGTTTCTTTCTGACTGCTATGTCCAGAGTATTGTTAGAACGCAATATTTGGGCTGAAAGTCTTCCAGTGAAAGTCCTGCTGTAGTTTATATTTTTGCTTAAGGTTGCAGATGCTGCCCTATTAAATGCTTCACACTTCTGTGTGGATGTCCTTGAACTCACACTGTAGATTGCACCTTCACTAAGTCTCATCTGCAAAATAACTTCCAACAGCGCCTTGTCGTTCTCAGTCATACGCAGATATGTTATGTTCGCAGGGCCTAGTACTTTAGAATTGTGCCACCAAGTTGAAACGCCATCACATACAAGTGAATGGTTGGCACAGTTACTACAATTTCCAGCATAACAGTCCACAGTAGATGATCTTATTGAGGGTAAGTCTTTCAACATTTTGGTTATGTCCCCCTGTCCCCTTCTTGCCATTTCTTCAATTATAGCATTACACCGCATTCTTATGTCATTTCCCAGCTTCCCCTGTGCGGTCTGTCTGTCACGCTTCGTATTGAACGGGAACATTTTTTCACTAAAGTTAACGTTACGTACTTTCCTCTCTTGGCAAACAGATAAATGATTCGGGTCGGCCTGCCTTGTCACATTCCACACGTCATCGAGAGTTCTGTAAAAGACCTGCATGCCGAGCTGAGACTTTGTGTCGCCATCCGTGGTTAGCGTTCGAACCAAGAACCCGTCTTTGTATAAGTCTTCAGCCACATTGTAGGCCATTTTTCTTTCTGAGTGTGGTGTGAAGTATTCTAAGTCTGCAGAGCAACCTGCATGACCACCAGGGCAGAATACATCCAGTCCTTTGTATCTGAGGGAGGCCCCTGTCATACAGAGCTTGTTTTCAACCGACATCGCGACAATGAACTTGTATTCTGTATGATTCTCGGTCGCTATAGTATATGCCTGAGATGAGCTTTGCCCTGGTTTGTAGGAGGAAATCATTCTCTGGCTATTATATCTAGCATCAATTGAAAGGTCTAACTGCTTTGGATCCTTTGAGCCAATAGAAATGTTGTGTTTTGTCACAATTTCACGTTTCTCTGCCATATCATCACTGTTTATCTTTACAATCTTCTTGCTGACCTGCTTGCAGAGTTCATGCATATGGCTTGCTGCTGGAAAAGGCAGGTCAAGTTGTGTGAATAAGTCCTCAGCTCTGGATACACCCATGGGGCTATCCATCAGTGCCACAGCAAGATTCGTATTGAGTACCGCCGCGCCTCTGGTATCCTTAATTTCCTCATACATTTTGAAAAAATCTGACAGATAGCCACATGAGTTGCATTTAAATTGTAGTTTTATTCCAAGTCCTGCTTTCACCTCATTTGCAAAGGTGATCTGAGGAGCCCTGCATCTTGTCCTGTTGTGGCTTTTCACCAGTTGATTTATAGAAAATACTAACTTGCTCATGCTCACAATACGGTTTCCCTTGAAGGCATCTTGATCTGTGTCACGTTGTCGCAGGTTATAGGTGCGATCCCCAGAAAGGGTGTTGTCGGTAGTTGAAATAGAACCATTTTCTTCACCGGTTTGACTGGAGGGTCCTGGTTGGTTACTTCTCAATAAATGATATGTATTCCCTTTTTGAAAATAGTTTGATCTGCTGCGTTTAACCATGTCGAAAAAATGTTTTATTTATTTTAAGATTTCTCTATAATGAATGAGTAGCTGGTTATGGTATTGAAAGGCTTTTGCATCTTCTTTTATACCTACCCAGCAATGTCAGTGTCATATGACGGCACTAATTGGATTGGTTGGCATTCAAAGTGACCACTTGATATTAAGATAATCAGCTTCCAGACCCTAGCCCCTGTATGGATATATCCTGTTAGAGCCCATTCTCTTTGTTTCACCAATATCCTTGTATTTTGATACAGAAGCCTCTTTGATCAAAATGGTAAAAGTAAAAAAAAAAATTAGAACTTAAGATTTAACATAATAGACAAAAGATAAACACCACCACTATTTTGCTCTAAAGACCTAATGCCCATTTACAGTTCACCTTACCCTTTTCAACACTGTCAAATTAAGTGTATTTTCCTTTTTCCTAGGTGTTTTTTTTACTCTAACTTAGTGTAAACATATTATATTTTTTAGAATCACCCATTCATGAGGTTTTGTGTTCATTGTATTGAAATTTCTATACAATAATTGAACTTTTTTTAAAATTTAAATTCACTTTTTTTTTTAAATGCTATTTTTTAAAGCATTTCATTTTAGCATAGACATCTGGGAAAGGGTTCAAAGTGAAGAAGAGTAATTTTTCTGCAAGGGACTTTTTATTTTATGAAAATTGATGACTTTTTACAAAAGTTATGGCAATTTCTAACCATCAGGTGAGGGAAACTGAAACTACTCCTTTTTGGCCCTAATTTCAGAAATATAGGCCTTGTACTAATTCTACTGCCATTTTTCTTCTAAGTGATATTTTTGGAAAATTTAAAAACGGGGAATGTTGTAATACATATGCGCTTCAAATGGGGGCATTTTTGTCAAAATTGAAAAAAAAAAGTTTGATATTTAGGATCCGCTCCGGTCACAATTTACTTCCTAGGTCGTTGTACCCTCAAATAGTCCGGTTAGAAAAAATGATATGCTCCTTTTGCCACACTGTTTTAATGTTTAAATAACAGTAAAGGGCTTGAAATGAGGTTCAGCTAAGTGCCAGACCTCTGCTACATTTCATGCATAGGATTAAATGAATTTAGTTGCGAACTACTTTTTCTTGGAGCCTGACCTTTGATGGAGGTACCAGAGTTGACATACACTTTCGTACCAAGAGAATTTTGAGGGTAGTTGTGCGCAATGAAAAATTGTGAAAAAAGTTATCCTGCAAGGTACTGTTTTCTGGGGCTGATATGCAAGAACATATATTGCTCTTTAAGCCACACTAAGTTATTTAGCCCAAATTAGTTTTTTAAAAGAGCTACAGACTGTCAAAATGTGCCAATTTACTATATAATTTAACACGGCCAAAACAGACAGGAGTGTAACCTATATCAAGATGGGGGGGGTCACACAAAAATAACGCTTGTAATGTTCTTTTCGTAGATTTTGGGCTCAAAATGTCACTGTGCACTAGTAAATATGTTCAAGAATTGGATTTTAATAATATTCCTACAATTTAATTGAAATTTGAATTTGATTTTTTTAAAAAAATATTAAAATGTCAATTTTATCCCTTTTAAGTACTTTGATTCCAATTGGAATGCTTTGGCCTTTTTCACATGATGTCATAACAAGCTGTCTGCACCATTGATCACCTGAACCAGACTTTTTAACTGTAAACAACTTGAATTTACATCAAAAACAGATTTGGATTAACCCCTAAACCTTGGGACATGAGCCCCTTAAACGCCCCTTTTGTATGAATTTGCTCTGTTTCGGCTAGCATCAAGCCTCATCAGTGGTGTTGCTCTACACCAGACAGAGATTGTCTCATCCTGTCTCATCTCATCTTATTTGTGATTTGGTCCCGTAAATCTCTGTCTCATCTATTTCCCTATTAGTGGACAGTCTGCGCATAATTATGTATGTCATCATTGGCCACGCCTTTAATGTAGTCCTGTATTTCGTTTACGTTTCGTTTTTTCTTAACCTCGCGGTGTTGAAATTCCATAAGAGCTCTTCTTCTAAGGCGGTTCCTTTTAAAAGTGTCGGTTTTTCTGTACAATTTGT
Source organism: Fragum whitleyi (assembly GCA_948146395.1). Lineage (NCBI taxonomy): Eukaryota > Metazoa > Mollusca > Bivalvia > Cardiida > Cardiidae > Fragum > Fragum whitleyi. The sequence continues at coordinate 47,613,183 of OX411547.1, forward strand.
CCTTAATTCTTTTTAAAGAAATTTGCTGGAGTCGCTTTTTGGCCCAAACTCCAAGCCCGATCCCCGATATTTTCCAAAGTTTCTTTCTGACTGCTATGTCCAGAGTATTGTTAGAACGCAATATTTGGGCTGAAAGTCTTCCAGTGAAAGTCCTGCTGTAGTTTATATTTTTGCTTAAGGTTGCAGATGCTGCCCTATTAAATGCTTCACACTTCTGTGTGGATGTCCTTGAACTCACACTGTAGATTGCACCTTCACTAAGTCTCATCTGCAAAATAACTTCCAACAGCGCCTTGTCGTTCTCAGTCATACGCAGATATGTTATGTTCGCAGGGCCTAGTACTTTAGAATTGTGCCACCAAGTTGAAACGCCATCACATACAAGTGAATGGTTGGCACAGTTACTACAATTTCCAGCATAACAGTCCACAGTAGATGATCTTATTGAGGGTAAGTCTTTCAACATTTTGGTTATGTCCCCCTGTCCCCTTCTTGCCATTTCTTCAATTATAGCATTACACCGCATTCTTATGTCATTTCCCAGCTTCCCCTGTGCGGTCTGTCTGTCACGCTTCGTATTGAACGGGAACATTTTTTCACTAAAGTTAACGTTACGTACTTTCCTCTCTTGGCAAACAGATAAATGATTCGGGTCGGCCTGCCTTGTCACATTCCACACGTCATCGAGAGTTCTGTAAAAGACCTGCATGCCGAGCTGAGACTTTGTGTCGCCATCCGTGGTTAGCGTTCGAACCAAGAACCCGTCTTTGTATAAGTCTTCAGCCACATTGTAGGCCATTTTTCTTTCTGAGTGTGGTGTGAAGTATTCTAAGTCTGCAGAGCAACCTGCATGACCACCAGGGCAGAATACATCCAGTCCTTTGTATCTGAGGGAGGCCCCTGTCATACAGAGCTTGTTTTCAACCGACATCGCGACAATGAACTTGTATTCTGTATGATTCTCGGTCGCTATAGTATATGCCTGAGATGAGCTTTGCCCTGGTTTGTAGGAGGAAATCATTCTCTGGCTATTATATCTAGCATCAATTGAAAGGTCTAACTGCTTTGGATCCTTTGAGCCAATAGAAATGTTGTGTTTTGTCACAATTTCACGTTTCTCTGCCATATCATCACTGTTTATCTTTACAATCTTCTTGCTGACCTGCTTGCAGAGTTCATGCATATGGCTTGCTGCTGGAAAAGGCAGGTCAAGTTGTGTGAATAAGTCCTCAGCTCTGGATACACCCATGGGGCTATCCATCAGTGCCACAGCAAGATTCGTATTGAGTACCGCCGCGCCTCTGGTATCCTTAATTTCCTCATACATTTTGAAAAAATCTGACAGATAGCCACATGAGTTGCATTTAAATTGTAGTTTTATTCCAAGTCCTGCTTTCACCTCATTTGCAAAGGTGATCTGAGGAGCCCTGCATCTTGTCCTGTTGTGGCTTTTCACCAGTTGATTTATAGAAAATACTAACTTGCTCATGCTCACAATACGGTTTCCCTTGAAGGCATCTTGATCTGTGTCACGTTGTCGCAGGTTATAGGTGCGATCCCCAGAAAGGGTGTTGTCGGTAGTTGAAATAGAACCATTTTCTTCACCGGTTTGACTGGAGGGTCCTGGTTGGTTACTTCTCAATAAATGATATGTATTCCCTTTTTGAAAATAGTTTGATCTGCTGCGTTTAACCATGTCGAAAAAATGTTTTATTTATTTTAAGATTTCTCTATAATGAATGAGTAGCTGGTTATGGTATTGAAAGGCTTTTGCATCTTCTTTTATACCTACCCAGCAATGTCAGTGTCATATGACGGCACTAATTGGATTGGTTGGCATTCAAAGTGACCACTTGATATTAAGATAATCAGCTTCCAGACCCTAGCCCCTGTATGGATATATCCTGTTAGAGCCCATTCTCTTTGTTTCACCAATATCCTTGTATTTTGATACAGAAGCCTCTTTGATCAAAATGGTAAAAGTAAAAAAAAATTAGAACTTATAAATTGCACGCGATAATGTTAACATTTAGACGGTTGTATCGATATTTTCTATAGGTAGTGCAGGTTACTTATCGAATATGTTAACTTCCTGTACAGAACCTGATAAAATATAATTAAAATACCGTGACGTATGTAAATGACTGCGATGGCTCAGTGGATACGCATGCTAGACTATCGACTGATTGTTACCAAAACGCTCCCGGTTCGTATCCTGTCATCGGCACATTTTGTTATTGTTGGTTTTATTCGAGAAAATTAAATTTTTTACATCATCAAATACACGCAGATAAATTTCTTTCCTATGTGTTTCTTTATATTTTAGATATGTATCATAGGATTAAACATACAGGATTATACCGTTCGGAGAAACCTTTATCGATTCTATGCGATAAAATATCGAATCATGAAACAATCGCCTTTGGTCTACAATTGTTTTGGCTATTGTATTCGGTTTATCAGCGTGAAATCTTTTTAATTTGGAATCTTCGAATAGTCAAATTGCAGTTTCAAGCTCTATCTAAAGTGGCCTTTATATCCATCCCCACGGTGAAGTAAATATAGTGAATATCTATTCAATCCAAAGAATACAAAAAGCCTTTGAAGAATTTTCAAAATTAGCACAACATTTAACATTTTTTTAAAAAAAATATGCCATTAAATGTATAAATTGAAAAAGTTAATTTTTATGTCGCAATGCAGAATTGAACTCGGTCCGCTTGGTCAAAATTCTGTCGTCCTTATCCACTCGACTACGCCACTCCGATAAACTACTGCATGTTTTTTCAGTATAATAAACACAGCCAATCGACATGAACACTGTTTTCAATAACATGGATTGATCCAGTGTTTATATACAATATCGCCCTTATCGCGTGAGCATAATAAGATTTAACATAATAGACAAAAGATAAACACCACCACTATTTTGCTCTAAAGACCTAATGCCCATTTACAGTTCACCTTACCCTTTTCAACACTGTCAAATTAAGTGTATTTTCCTTTTTCCTAGGTGTTTTTTTTACTCTAACTTAGTGTAAACATATTATATTTTTTAGAATCACCCATTCATGAGGTTTTGTGTTCATTGTATTGAAATTTCTATACAATAATTGAACTTTTTTTAAAATTTAAATTCACTTTTTTTTTTAAATGCTATTTTTTAAAGCATTTCATTTTAGCATAGACATCTGGGAAAGGGTTCAAAGTGAAGAAGAGTAATTTTTCTGCAAGGGACTTTTTATTTTATGAAAATTGATGACTTTTTACAAAAGTTATGGCAATTTCTAACCATCAGGTGAGGGAAACTGAAACTACTCCTTTTTGGCCCTAATTTCAGAAATATAGGCCTTGTACTAATTCTACTGCCATTTTTCTTCTAAGTGATATTTTTGGAAAATTTAAAAACGGGGAATGTTGTAATACATATGCGCTTCAAATGGGGGCATTTTTGTCAAAATTGAAAAAAAAAAGTTTGATATTTAGGATCCGCTCCGGTCACAATTTACTTCCTAGGTCGTTGTACCCTCAAATAGTCCGGTTAGAAAAAATGATATGCTCCTTTTGCCACACTGTTTTAATGTTTAAATAACAGTAAAGGGCTTGAAATGAGGTTCAGCTAAGTGCCAGACCTCTGCTACATTTCATGCATAGGATTAAATGAATTTAGTTGCGAACTACTTTTTCTTGGAGCCTGACCTTTGATGGAGGTACCAGAGTTGACATACACTTTCGTACCAAGAGAATTTTGAGGGTAGTTGTGCGCAATGAAAAATTGTGAAAAAAGTTATCCTGCAAGGTACTGTTTTCTGGGGCTGATATGCAAGAACATATATTGCTCTTTAAGCCACACTAAGTTATTTAGCCCAAATTAGTTTTTTAAAAGAGCTACAGACTGTCAAAATGTGCCAATTTACTATATAATTTAACACGGCCAAAACAGACAGGAGTGTAACCTATATCAAGATGGGGGGGGTCACACAAAAATAACGCTTGTAATGTTCTTTTCGTAGATTTTGGGCTCAAAATGTCACTGTGCACTAGTAAATATGTTCAAGAATTGGATTTTAATAATATTCCTACAATTTAATTGAAATTTGAATTTGATTTTTTTAAAAAAATATTAAAATGTCAATTTTATCCCTTTTAAGTACTTTGATTCCAATTGGAATGCTTTGGCCTTTTTCACATGATGTCATAACAAGCTGTCTGCACCATTGATCACCTGAACCAGACTTTTTAACTGTAAACAACTTGAATTTACATCAAAAACAGATTTGGATTAACCCCTAAACCTTGGGACATGAGCCCCTTAAACGCCCCTTTTGTATGAATTTGCTCTGTTTCGGCTAGCATCAAGCCTCATCAGTGGTGTTGCTCTACACCAGACAGAGATTGTCTCATCCTGTCTCATCTCATCTTATTTGTGATTTGGTCCCGTAAATCTCTGTCTCATCTATTTCCCTATTAGTGGACAGTCTGCGCATAATTATGTATGTCATCATTGGCCACGCCTTTAATGTAGTCCTGTATTTCGTTTACGTTTCGTTTTTTCTTAACCTCGCGGTGTTGAAATTCCATAAGAGCTCTTCTTCTAAGGCGGTTCCTTTTAAAAGTGTCGGTTTTTCTGTACAATTTGTCCTTAATTCTTTTTAAAGAAATTTGCTGGAGTCGCTTTTTGGCCCAAACTCCAAGCCCGATCCCCGATATTTTCCAAAGTTTCTTTCTGACTGCTATGTCCAGAGTATTGTTAGAACGCAATATTTGGGCTGAAAGTCTTCCAGTGAAAGTCCTGCTGTAGTTTATATTTTTGCTTAAGGTTGCAGATGCTGCCCTATTAAATGCTTCACACTTCTGTGTGGATGTCCTTGAACTCACACTGTAGATTGCACCTTCACTAAGTCTCATCTGCAAAATAACTTCCAACAGCGCCTTGTCGTTCTCAGTCATACGCAGATATGTTATGTTCGCAGGGCCTAGTACTTTAGAATTGTGCCACCAAGTTGAAACGCCATCACATACAAGTGAATGGTTGGCACAGTTACTACAATTTCCAGCATAACAGTCCACAGTAGATGATCTTATTGAGGGTAAGTCTTTCAACATTTTGGTTATGTCCCCCTGTCCCCTTCTTGCCATTTCTTCAATTATAGCATTACACCGCATTCTTATGTCATTTCCCAGCTTCCCCTGTGCGGTCTGTCTGTCACGCTTCGTATTGAACGGGAACATTTTTTCACTAAAGTTAACGTTACGTACTTTCCTCTCTTGGCAAACAGATAAATGATTCGGGTCGGCCTGCCTTGTCACATTCCACACGTCATCGAGAGTTCTGTAAAAGACCTGCATGCCGAGCTGAGACTTTGTGTCGCCATCCGTGGTTAGCGTTCGAACCAAGAACCCGTCTTTGTATAAGTCTTCAGCCACATTGTAGGCCATTTTTCTTTCTGAGTGTGGTGTGAAGTATTCTAAGTCTGCAGAGCAACCTGCATGACCACCAGGGCAGAATACATCCAGTCCTTTGTATCTGAGGGAGGCCCCTGTCATACAGAGCTTGTTTTCAACCGACATCGCGACAATGAACTTGTATTCTGTATGATTCTCGGTCGCTATAGTATATGCCTGAGATGAGCTTTGCCCTGGTTTGTAGGAGGAAATCATTCTCTGGCTATTATATCTAGCATCAATTGAAAGGTCTAACTGCTTTGGATCCTTTGAGCCAATAGAAATGTTGTGTTTTGTCACAATTTCACGTTTCTCTGCCATATCATCACTGTTTATCTTTACAATCTTCTTGCTGACCTGCTTGCAGAGTTCATGCATATGGCTTGCTGCTGGAAAAGGCAGGTCAAGTTGTGTGAATAAGTCCTCAGCTCTGGATACACCCATGGGGCTATCCATCAGTGCCACAGCAAGATTCGTATTGAGTACCGCCGCGCCTCTGGTATCCTTAATTTCCTCATACATTTTGAAAAAATCTGACAGATAGCCACATGAGTTGCATTTAAATTGTAGTTTTATTCCAAGTCCTGCTTTCACCTCATTTGCAAAGGTGATCTGAGGAGCCCTGCATCTTGTCCTGTTGTGGCTTTTCACCAGTTGATTTATAGAAAATACTAACTTGCTCATGCTCACAATACGGTTTCCCTTGAAGGCATCTTGATCTGTGTCACGTTGTCGCAGGTTATAGGTGCGATCCCCAGAAAGGGTGTTGTCGGTAGTTGAAATAGAACCATTTTCTTCACCGGTTTGACTGGAGGGTCCTGGTTGGTTACTTCTCAATAAATGATATGTATTCCCTTTTTGAAAATAGTTTGATCTGCTGCGTTTAACCATGTCGAAAAAATGTTTTATTTATTTTAAGATTTCTCTATAATGAATGAGTAGCTGGTTATGGTATTGAAAGGCTTTTGCATCTTCTTTTATACCTACCCAGCAATGTCAGTGTCATATGACGGCACTAATTGGATTGGTTGGCATTCAAAGTGACCACTTGATATTAAGATAATCAGCTTCCAGACCCTAGCCCCTGTATGGATATATCCTGTTAGAGCCCATTCTCTTTGTTTCACCAATATCCTTGTATTTTGATACAGAAGCCTCTTTGATCAAAATGGTAAAAGTAAAAAAAAATTAGAACTTAAGATTTAACATAATAGACAAAAGATAAACACCACCACTATTTTGCTCTAAAGACCTAATGCCCATTTACAGTTCACCTTACCCTTTTCAACACTGTCAAATTAAGTGTATTTTCCTTTTTCCTAGGTGTTTTTTTTACTCTAACTTAGTGTAAACATATTATATTTTTTAGAATCACCCATTCATGAGGTTTTGTGTTCATTGTATTGAAATTTCTATACAATAATTGAACTTTTTTTAAAATTTAAATTCACTTTTTTTTTTAAATGCTATTTTTTAAAGCATTTCATTTTAGCATAGACATCTGGGAAAGGGTTCAAAGTGAAGAAGAGTAATTTTTCTGCAAGGGACTTTTTATTTTATGAAAATTGATGACTTTTTACAAAAGTTATGGCAATTTCTAACCATCAGGTGAGGGAAACTGAAACTATTCCTTTTTGGCCCTAATTTCAGAAATATAGGCCTTGTACTAATTCTACTGCCATTTTTCTTCTAAGTGATATTTTTGGAAAATTTAAAAACGGGGAATGTTGTAATACATATGCGCTTCAAATGGGGGCATTTTTGTCAAAATTGAAAAAAAAAAGTTTGATATTTAGGATCCGCTCCGGTCACAATTTACTTCCTAGGTCGTTGTACCCTCAAATAGTCCGGTTAGAAAAAATGATATGCTCCTTTTGCCACACTGTTTTAATGTTTAAATAACAGTAAAGGGCTTGAAATGAGGTTCAGCTAAGTGCCAGACCTCTGCTACATTTCATGCATAGGATTAAATGAATTTAGTTGCGAACTACTTTTTCTTGGAGCCTGACCTTTGATGGAGGTACCAGAGTTGACATACACTTTCGTACCAAGAGAATTTTGAGGGTAGTTGTGCGCAATGAAAAATTGTGAAAAAAGTTATCCTGCAAGGTACTGTTTTCTGGGGCTGATATGCAAGAACATATATTGCTCTTTAAGCCACACTAAGTTATTTAGCCCAAATTAGTTTTTTAAAAGAGCTACAGACTGTCAAAATGTGCCAATTTACTATATAATTTAACACGGCCAAAACAGACAGGAGTGTAACCTATATCAAGATGGGGGGGGTCACACAAAAATAACGCTTGTAATGTTCTTTTCGTAGATTTTGGGCTCAAAATGTCACTGTGCACTAGTAAATATGTTCAAGAATTGGATTTTAATAATATTCCTACAATTTAATTGAAATTTGAATTTGATTTTTTTAAAAAAATATTAAAATGTCAATTTTATCCCTTTTAAGTACTTTGATTCCAATTGGAATGCTTTGGCCTTTTTCACATGATGTCATAACAAGCTGTCTGCACCATTGATCACCTGAACCAGACTTTTTAACTGTAAACAACTTGAATTTACATCAAAAACAGATTTGGATTAACCCCTAAACCTTGGGACATGAGCCCCTTAAACGCCCCTTTTGTATGAATTTGCTCTGTTTCGGCTAGCATCAAGCCTCATCAGTGGTGTTGCTCTACACCAGACAGAGATTGTCTCATCCTGTCTCATCTCATCTTATTTGTGATTTGGTCCCGTAAATCTCTGTCTCATCTATTTCCCTATTAGTGGACAGTCTGCGCATAATTATGTATGTCATCATTGGCCACGCCTTTAATGTAGTCCTGTATTTCGTTTACGTTTCGTTTTTTCTTAACCTCGCGGTGTTGAAATTCCATAAGAGCTCTTCTTCTAAGGCGGTTCCTTTTAAAAGTGTCGGTTTTTCTGTACAATTTGTCCTTAATTCTTTTTAAAGAAATTTGCTGGAGTCGCTTTTTGGCCCAAACTCCAAGCCCGATCCCCGATATTTTCCAAAGTTTCTTTCTGACTGCTATGTCCAGAGTATTGTTAGAACGCAATATTTGGGCTGAAAGTCTTCCAGTGAAAGTCCTGCTGTAGTTTATATTTTTGCTTAAGGTTGCAGATGCTGCCCTATTAAATGCTTCACACTTCTGTGTGGATGTCCTTGAACTCACACTGTAGATTGCACCTTCACTAAGTCTCATCTGCAAAATAACTTCCAACAGCGCCTTGTCGTTCTCAGTCATACGCAGATATGTTATGTTCGCAGGGCCTAGTACTTTAGAATTGTGCCACCAAGTTGAAACGCCATCACATACAAGTGAATGGTTGGCACAGTTACTACAATTTCCAGCATAACAGTCCACAGTAGATGATCTTATTGAGGGTAAGTCTTTCAACATTTTGGTTATGTCCCCCTGTCCCCTTCTTGCCATTTCTTCAATTATAGCATTACACCGCATTCTTATGTCATTTCCCAGCTTCCCCTGTGCGGTCTGTCTGTCACGCTTCGTATTGAACGGGAACATTTTTTCACTAAAGTTAACGTTACGTACTTTCCTCTCTTGGCAAACAGATAAATGATTCGGGTCGGCCTGCCTTGTCACATTCCACACGTCATCGAGAGTTCTGTAAAAGACCTGCATGCCGAGCTGAGACTTTGTGTCGCCATCCGTGGTTAGCGTTCGAACCAAGAACCCGTCTTTGTATAAGTCTTCAGCCACATTGTAGGCCATTTTTCTTTCTGAGTGTGGTGTGAAGTATTCTAAGTCTGCAGAGCAACCTGCATGACCACCAGGGCAGAATACATCCAGTCCTTTGTATCTGAGGGAGGCCCCTGTCATACAGAGCTTGTTTTCAACCGACATCGCGACAATGAACTTGTATTCTGTATGATTCTCGGTCGCTATAGTATATGCCTGAGATGAGCTTTGCCCTGGTTTGTAGGAGGAAATCATTCTCTGGCTATTATATCTAGCATCAATTGAAAGGTCTAACTGCTTTGGATCCTTTGAGCCAATAGAAATGTTGTGTTTTGTCACAATTTCACGTTTCTCTGCCATATCATCACTGTTTATCTTTACAATCTTCTTGCTGACCTGCTTGCAGAGTTCATGCATATGGCTTGCTGCTGGAAAAGGCAGGTCAAGTTGTGTGAATAAGTCCTCAGCTCTGGATACACCCATGGGGCTATCCATCAGTGCCACAGCAAGATTCGTATTGAGTACCGCCGCGCCTCTGGTATCCTTAATTTCCTCATACATTTTGAAAAAATCTGACAGATAGCCACATGAGTTGCATTTAAATTGTAGTTTTATTCCAAGTCCTGCTTTCACCTCATTTGCAAAGGTGATCTGAGGAGCCCTGCATCTTGTCCTGTTGTGGCTTTTCACCAGTTGATTTATAGAAAATACTAACTTGCTCATGCTCACAATACGGTTTCCCTTGAAGGCATCTTGATCTGTGTCACGTTGTCGCAGGTTATAGGTGCGATCCCCAGAAAGGGTGTTGTCGGTAGTTGAAATAGAACCATTTTCTTCACCGGTTTGACTGGAGGGTCCTGGTTGGTTACTTCTCAATAAATGATATGTATTCCCTTTTTGAAAATAGTTTGATCTGCTGCGTTTAACCATGTCGAAAAAATGTTTTATTTATTTTAAGATTTCTCTATAATGAATGAGTAGCTGGTTATGGTATTGAAAGGCTTTTGCATCTTCTTTTATACCTACCCAGCAATGTCAGTGTCATATGACGGCACTAATTGGATTGGTTGGCATTCAAAGTGACCACTTGATATTAAGATAATCAGCTTCCAGACCCTAGCCCCTGTATGGATATATCCTGTTAGAGCCCATTCTCTTTGTTTCACCAATATCCTTGTATTTTGATACAGAAGCCTCTTTGATCAAAATGGTAAAAGTAAAAAAAAATTAGAACTTAAGATTTAACATAATAGACAAAAGATAAACACCACCACTATTTTGCTCTAAAGACCTAATGCCCATTTACAGTTCACCTTACCCTTTTCAACACTGTCAAATTAAGTGTATTTTCCTTTTTCCTAGGTGTTTTTTTTACTCTAACTTAGTGTAAACATATTATATTTTTTAGAATCACCCATTCATGAGGTTTTGTGTTCATTGTATTGAAATTTCTATACAATAATTGAACTTTTTTTAAAATTTAAATTCACTTTTTTTTTTTAAATGCTATTTTTTAAAGCATTTCATTTTAGCATAGACATCTGGGAAAGGGTTCAAAGTGAAGAAGAGTAATTTTTCTGCAAGGGACTTTTTATTTTATGAAAATTGATGACTTTTTACAAAAGTTATGGCAATTTCTAACCATCAGGTGAGGGAAACTGAAACTACTCCTTTTTGGCCCTAATTTCAGAAATATAGGCCTTGTACTAATTCTACTGCCATTTTTCTTCTAAGTGATATTTTTGGAAAATTTAAAAACGGGGAATGTTGTAATACATATGCGCTTCAAATGGGGGCATTTTTGTCAAAATTGAAAAAAAAAAGTTTGATATTTAGGATCCGCTCCGGTCACAATTTACTTCCTAGGTCGTTGTACCCTCAAATAGTCCGGTTAGAAAAAATGATATGCTCCTTTTGCCACACTGTTTTAATGTTTAAATAACAGTAAAGGGCTTGAAATGAGGTTCAGCTAAGTGCCAGACCTCTGCTACATTTCATGCATAGGATTAAATGAATTTAGTTGCGAACTACTTTTTCTTGGAGCCTGACCTTTGATGGAGGTACCAGAGTTGACATACACTTTCGTACCAAGAGAATTTTGAGGGTAGTTGTGCGCAATGAAAAATTGTGAAAAAAGTTATCCTGCAAGGTACTGTTTTCTGGGGCTGATATGCAAGAACATATATTGCTCTTTAAGCCACACTAAGTTATTTAGCCCAAATTAGTTTTTTAAAAGAGCTACAGACTGTCAAAATGTGCCAATTTACTATATAATTTAACACGGCCAAAACAGACAGGAGTGTAACCTATATCAAGATGGGGGGGGTCACACAAAAATAACGCTTGTAATGTTCTTTTCGTAGATTTTGGGCTCAAAATGTCACTGTGCACTAGTAAATATGTTCAAGAATTGGATTTTAATAATATTCCTACAATTTAATTGAAATTTGAATTTGATTTTTTTAAAAAAATATTAAAATGTCAATTTTATCCCTTTTAAGTACTTTGATTCCAATTGGAATGCTTTGGCCTTTTTCACATGATGTCATAACAAGCTGTCTGCACCATTGATCACCTGAACCAGACTTTTTAACTGTAAACAACTTGAATTTACATCAAAAACAGATTTGGATTAACCCCTAAACCTTGGGACATGAGCCCCTTAAACGCCCCTTTTGTATGAATTTGCTCTGTTTCGGCTAGCATCAAGCCTCATCAGTGGTGTTGCTCTACACCAGACAGAGATTGTCTCATCCTGTCTCATCTCATCTTATTTGTGATTTGGTCCCGTAAATCTCTGTCTCATCTATTTCCCTATTAGTGGACAGTCTGCGCATAATTATGTATGTCATCATTGGCCACGCCTTTAATGTAGTCCTGTATTTCGTTTACGTTTCGTTTTTTCTTAACCTCGCGGTGTTGAAATTCCATAAGAGCTCTTCTTCTAAGGCGGTTCCTTTTAAAAGTGTCGGTTTTTCTGTACAATTTGTCCTTAATTCTTTTTAAAGAAATTTGCTGGAGTCGCTTTTTGGCCCAAACTCCAAGCCCGATCCCCGATATTTTCCAAAGTTTCTTTCTGACTGCTATGTCCAGAGTATTGTTAGAACGCAATATTTGGGCTGAAAGTCTTCCAGTGAAAGTCCTGCTGTAGTTTATATTTTTGCTTAAGGTTGCAGATGCTGCCCTATTAAATGCTTCACACTTCTGTGTGGATGTCCTTGAACTCACACTGTAGATTGCACCTTCACTAAGTCTCATCTGCAAAATAACTTCCAACAGCGCCTTGTCGTTCTCAGTCATACGCAGATATGTTATGTTCGCAGGGCCTAGTACTTTAGAATTGTGCCACCAAGTTGAAACGCCATCACATACAAGTGAATGGTTGGCACAGTTACTACAATTTCCAGCATAACAGTCCACAGTAGATGATCTTATTGAGGGTAAGTCTTTCAACATTTTGGTTATGTCCCCCTGTCCCCTTCTTGCCATTTCTTCAATTATAGCATTACACCGCATTCTTATGTCATTTCCCAGCTTCCCCTGTGCGGTCTGTCTGTCACGCTTCGTATTGAACGGGAACATTTTTTCACTAAAGTTAACGTTACGTACTTTCCTCTCTTGGCAAACAGATAAATGATTCGGGTCGGCCTGCCTTGTCACATTCCACACGTCATCGAGAGTTCTGTAAAAGACCTGCATGCCGAGCTGAGACTTTGTGTCACCATCCGTGGTTAGCGTTCGAACCAAGAACCCGTCTTTGTATAAGTCTTCAGCCACATTGTAGGCCATTTTTCTTTCTGAGTGTGGTGTGAAGTATTCTAAGTCTGCAGAGCAACCTGCATGACCACCAGGGCAGAATACATCCAGTCCTTTGTATCTGAGGGAGGCCCCTGTCATACAGAGCTTGTTTTCAACCGACATCGCGACAATGAACTTGTATTCTGTATGATTCTCGGTCGCTATAGTATATGCCTGAGATGAGCTTTGCCCTGGTTTGTAGGAGGAAATCATTCTCTGGCTATTATATCTAGCATCAATTGAAAGGTCTAACTGCTTTGGATCCTTTGAGCCAATAGAAATGTTGTGTTTTGTCACAATTTCACGTTTCTCTGCCATATCATCACTGTTTATCTTTACAATCTTCTTGCTGACCTGCTTGCAGAGTTCATGCATATGGCTTGCTGCTGGAAAAGGCAGGTCAAGTTGTGTGAATAAGTCCTCAGCTCTGGATACACCCATGGGGCTATCCATCAGTGCCACAGCAAGATTCGTATTGAGTACCGCCGCGCCTCTGGTATCCTTAATTTCCTCATACATTTTGAAAAAATCTGACAGATAGCCACATGAGTTGCATTTAAATTGTAGTTTTATTCCAAGTCCTGCTTTCACCTCATTTGCAAAGGTGATCTGAGGAGCCCTGCATCTTGTCCTGTTGTGGCTTTTCACCAGTTGATTTATAGAAAATACTAACTTGCTCATGCTCACAATACGGTTTACCTTGAAGGCATCTTGATCTGTGTCACGTTGTCGCAGGTTATAGGTGCGATCCCCAGAAAGGGTGTTGTCGGTAGTTGAAATAGAACCATTTTCTTCACCGGTTTGACTGGAGGGTCCTGGTTGGTTACTTCTCAATAAATGATATGTATTCCCTTTTTGAAAATAGTTTGATCTGCTGCGTTTAACCATGTCGAAAAAATGTTTTATTTATTTTAAGATTTCTCTATAATGAATGAGTAGCTGGTTATGGTATTGAAAGGCTTTTGCATCTTCTTTTATACCTACCCAGCAATGTCAGTGTCATATGACGGCACTAATTGGATTGGTTGGCATTCAAAGTGACCACTTGATATTAAGATAATCAGCTTCCAGACCCTAGCCCCTGTATGGATATATCCTGTTAGAGCCCATTCTCTTTGTTTCACCAATATCCTTGTATTTTGATACAGAAGCCTCTTTGATCAAAATGGTAAAAGTAAAAAAAAATTAGAACTTAAGATTTAACATAATAGACAAAAGATAAACACCACCACTATTTTGCTCTAAAGACCTAATGCCCATTTACAGTTCACCTTACCCTTTTCAACACTGTCAAATTAAGTGTATTTTCCTTTTTCCTAGGTGTTTTTTTTACTCTAACTTAGTGTAAACATATTATATTTTTTAGAATCACCCATTCATGAGGTTTTGTGTTCATTGTATTGAAATTTCTATACAATAATTGAACTTTTTTTAAAATTTAAATTCACTTTTTTTTTTAAATGCTATTTTTTAAAGCATTTCATTTTAGCATAGACATCTGGGAAAGGGTTCAAAGTGAAGAAGAGTAATTTTTCTGCAAGGGACTTTTTATTTTATGAAAATTGATGACTTTTTACAAAAGTTATGGCAATTTCTAACCATCAGGTGAGGGAAACTGAAACTACTCCTTTTTGGCCCTAATTTCAGAAATATAGGCCTTGTACTAATTCTACTGCCATTTTTCTTCTAAGTGATATTTTTGGAAAATTTAAAAACGGGGAATGTTGTAATACATATGCGCTTCAAATGGGGGCATTTTTGTCAAAATTGAAAAAAAAAAGTTTGATATTTAGGATCCGCTCCGGTCACAATTTACTTCCTAGGTCGTTGTACCCTCAAATAGTCCGGTTAGAAAAAATGATATGCTCCTTTTGCCACACTGTTTTAATGTTTAAATAACAGTAAAGGGCTTGAAATGAGGTTCAGCTAAGTGCCAGACCTCTGCTACATTTCATGCATAGGATTAAATGAATTTAGTTGCGAACTACTTTTTCTTGGAGCCTGACCTTTGATGGAGGTACCAGAGTTGACATACACTTTCGTACCAAGAGAATTTTGAGGGTAGTTGTGCGCAATGAAAAATTGTGAAAAAAGTTATCCTGCAAGGTACTGTTTTCTGGGGCTGATATGCAAGAACATATATTGCTCTTTAAGCCACACTAAGTTATTTAGCCCAAATTAGTTTTTTAAAAGAGCTACAGACTGTCAAAATGTGCCAATTTACTATATAATTTAACACGGCCAAAACAGACAGGAGTGTAACCTATATCAAGATGGGGGGGGTCACACAAAAATAACGCTTGTAATGTTCTTTTCGTAGATTTTGGGCTCAAAATGTCACTGTGCACTAGTAAATATGTTCAAGAATTGGATTTTAATAATATTCCTACAATTTAATTGAAATTTGAATTTGATTTTTTTAAAAAAATATTAAAATGTCAATTTTATCCCTTTTAAGTACTTTGATTCCAATTGGAATGCTTTGGCCTTTTTCACATGATGTCATAACAAGCTGTCTGCACCATTGATCACCTGAACCAGACTTTTTAACTGTAAACAACTTGAATTTACATCAAAAACAGATTTGGATTAACCCCTAAACCTTGGGACATGAGCCCCTTAAACGCCCCTTTTGTATGAATTTGCTCTGTTTCGGCTAGCATCAAGCCTCATCAGTGGTGTTGCTCTACACCAGACAGAGATTGTCTCATCCTGTCTCATCTCATCTTATTTGTGATTTGGTCCCGTAAATCTCTGTCTCATCTATTTCCCTATTAGTGGACAGTCTGCGCATAATTATGTATGTCATCATTGGCCACGCCTTTAATGTAGTCCTGTATTTCGTTTACGTTTCGTTTTTTCTTAACCTCGCGGTGTTGAAATTCCATAAGAGCTCTTCTTCTAAGGCGGTTCCTTTTAAAAGTGTCGGTTTTTCTGTACAATTTGTCCTTAATTCTTTTTAAAGAAATTTGCTGGAGTCGCTTTTTGGCCCAAACTCCAAGCCCGATCCCCGATATTTTCCAAAGTTTCTTTCTGACTGCTATGTCCAGAGTATTGTTAGAACGCAATATTTGGGCTGAAAGTCTTCCAGTGAAAGTCCTGCTGTAGTTTATATTTTTGCTTAAGGTTGCAGATGCTGCCCTATTAAATGCTTCACACTTCTGTGTGGATGTCCTTGAACTCACACTGTAGATTGCACCTTCACTAAGTCTCATCTGCAAAATAACTTCCAACAGCGCCTTGTCGTTCTCAGTCATACGCAGATATGTTATGTTCGCAGGGCCTAGTACTTTAGAATTGTGCCACCAAGTTGAAACGCCATCACATACAAGTGAATGGTTGGCACAGTTACTACAATTTCCAGCATAACAGTCCACAGTAGATGATCTTATTGAGGGTAAGTCTTTCAACATTTTGGTTATGTCCCCCTGTCCCCTTCTTGCCATTTCTTCAATTATAGCATTACACCGCATTCTTATGTCATTTCCCAGCTTCCCCTGTGCGGTCTGTCTGTCACGCTTCGTATTGAACGGGAACATTTTTTCACTAAAGTTAACGTTACGTACTTTCCTCTCTTGGCAAACAGATAAATGATTCGGGTCGGCCTGCCTTGTCACATTCCACACGTCATCGAGAGTTCTGTAAAAGACCTGCATGCCGAGCTGAGACTTTGTGTCGCCATCCGTGGTTAGCGTTCGAACCAAGAACCCGTCTTTGTATAAGTCTTCAGCCACATTGTAGGCCATTTTTCTTTCTGAGTGTGGTGTGAAGTATTCTAAGTCTGCAGAGCAACCTGCATGACCACCAGGGCAGAATACATCCAGTCCTTTGTATCTGAGGGAGGCCCCTGTCATACAGAGCTTGTTTTCAACCGACATCGCGACAATGAACTTGTATTCTGTATGATTCTCGGTCGCTATAGTATATGCCTGAGATGAGCTTTGCCCTGGTTTGTAGGAGGAAATCATTCTCTGGCTATTATATCTAGCATCAATTGAAAGGTCTAACTGCTTTGGATCCTTTGAGCCAATAGAAATGTTGTGTTTTGTCACAATTTCACGTTTCTCTGCCATATCATCACTGTTTATCTTTACAATCTTCTTGCTGACCTGCTTGCAGAGTTCATGCATATGGCTTGCTGCTGGAAAAGGCAGGTCAAGTTGTGTGAATAAGTCCTCAGCTCTGGATACACCCATGGGGCTATCCATCAGTGCCACAGCAAGATTCGTATTGAGTACCGCCGCGCCTCTGGTATCCTTAATTTCCTCATACATTTTGAAAAAATCTGACAGATAGCCACATGAGTTGCATTTAAATTGTAGTTTTATTCCAAGTCCTGCTTTCACCTCATTTGCAAAGGTGATCTGAGGAGCCCTGCATCTTGTCCTGTTGTGGCTTTTCACCAGTTGATTTATAGAAAATACTAACTTGCTCATGCTCACAATACGGTTTCCCTTGAAGGCATCTTGATCTGTGTCACGTTGTCGCAGGTTATAGGTGCGATCCCCAGAAAGGGTGTTGTCGGTAGTTGAAATAGAACCATTTTCTTCACCGGTTTGACTGGAGGGTCCTGGTTGGTTACTTCTCAATAAATGATATGTATTCCCTTTTTGAAAATAGTTTGATCTGCTGCGTTTAACCATGTCGAAAAAATGTTTTATTTATTTTAAGATTTCTCTATAATGAATGAGTAGCTGGTTATGGTATTGAAAGGCTTTTGCATCTTCTTTTATACCTACCCAGCAATGTCAGTGTCATATGACGGCACTAATTGGATTGGTTGGCATTCAAAGTGACCACTTGATATTAAGATAATCAGCTTCCAGACCCTAGCCCCTGTATGGATATATCCTGTTAGAGCCCATTCTCTTTGTTTCACCAATATCCTTGTATTTTGATACAGAAGCCTCTTTGATCAAAATGGTAAAAGTAAAAAAAAAAATTAGAACTTAAGATTTAACATAATAGACAAAAGATAAACACCACCACTATTTTGCTCTAAAGACCTAATGCCCATTTACAGTTCACCTTACCCTTTTCAACACTGTCAAATTAAGTGTATTTTCCTTTTTCCTAGGTGTTTTTTTTACTCTAACTTAGTGTAAACATATTATATTTTTTAGAATCACCCATTCATGAGGTTTTGTGTTCATTGTATTGAAATTTCTATACAATAATTGAACTTTTTTTAAAATTTAAATTCACTTTTTTTTTTAAATGCTATTTTTTAAAGCATTTCATTTTAGCATAGACATCTGGGAAAGGGTTCAAAGTGAAGAAGAGTAATTTTTCTGCAAGGGACTTTTTATTTTATGAAAATTGATGACTTTTTACAAAAGTTATGGCAATTTCTAACCATCAGGTGAGGGAAACTGAAACTACTCCTTTTTGGCCCTAATTTCAGAAATATAGGCCTTGTACTAATTCTACTGCCATTTTTCTTCTAAGTGATATTTTTGGAAAATTTAAAAACGGGGAATGTTGTAATACATATGCGCTTCAAATGGGGGCATTTTTGTCAAAATTGAAAAAAAAAAGTTTGATATTTAGGATCCGCTCCGGTCACAATTTACTTCCTAGGTCGTTGTACCCTCAAATAGTCCGGTTAGAAAAAATGATATGCTCCTTTTGCCACACTGTTTTAATGTTTAAATAACAGTAAAGGGCTTGAAATGAGGTTCAGCTAAGTGCCAGACCTCTGCTACATTTCATGCATAGGATTAAATGAATTTAGTTGCGAACTACTTTTTCTTGGAGCCTGACCTTTGATGGAGGTACCAGAGTTGACATACACTTTCGTACCAAGAGAATTTTGAGGGTAGTTGTGCGCAATGAAAAATTGTGAAAAAAGTTATCCTGCAAGGTACTGTTTTCTGGGGCTGATATGCAAGAACATATATTGCTCTTTAAGCCACACTAAGTTATTTAGCCCAAATTAGTTTTTTAAAAGAGCTACAGACTGTCAAAATGTGCCAATTTACTATATAATTTAACACGGCCAAAACAGACAGGAGTGTAACCTATATCAAGATGGGGGGGGTCACACAAAAATAACGCTTGTAATGTTCTTTTCGTAGATTTTGGGCTCAAAATGTCACTGTGCACTAGTAAATATGTTCAAGAATTGGATTTTAATAATATTCCTACAATTTAATTGAAATTTGAATTTGATTTTTTTAAAAAAATATTAAAATGTCAATTTTATCCCTTTTAAGTACTTTGATTCCAATTGGAATGCTTTGGCCTTTTTCACATGATGTCATAACAAGCTGTCTGCACCATTGATCACCTGAACCAGACTTTTTAACTGTAAACAACTTGAATTTACATCAAAAACAGATTTGGATTAACCCCTAAACCTTGGGACATGAGCCCCTTAAACGCCCCTTTTGTATGAATTTGCTCTGTTTCGGCTAGCATCAAGCCTCATCAGTGGTGTTGCTCTACACCAGACAGAGATTGTCTCATCCTGTCTCATCTCATCTTATTTGTGATTTGGTCCCGTAAATCTCTGTCTCATCTATTTCCCTATTAGTGGACAGTCTGCGCATAATTATGTATGTCATCATTGGCCACGCCTTTAATGTAGTCCTGTATTTCGTTTACGTTTCGTTTTTTCTTAACCTCGCGGTGTTGAAATTCCATAAGAGCTCTTCTTCTAAGGCGGTTCCTTTTAAAAGTGTCGGTTTTTCTGTACAATTTGTCCTTAATTCTTTTTAAAGAAATTTGCTGGAGTCGCTTTTTGGCCCAAACTCCAAGCCCGATCCCCGATATTTTCCAAAGTTTCTTTCTGACTGCTATGTCCAGAGTATTGTTAGAACGCAATATTTGGGCTGAAAGTCTTCCAGTGAAAGTCCTGCTGTAGTTTATATTTTTGCTTAAGGTTGCAGATGCTGCCCTATTAAATGCTTCACACTTCTGTGTGGATGTCCTTGAACTCACACTGTAGATTGCACCTTCACTAAGTCTCATCTGCAAAATAACTTCCAACAGCGCCTTGTCGTTCTCAGTCATACGCAGATATGTTATGTTCGCAGGGCCTAGTACTTTAGAATTGTGCCACCAAGTTGAAACGCCATCACATACAAGTGAATGGTTGGCACAGTTACTACAATTTCCAGCATAACAGTCCACAGTAGATGATCTTATTGAGGGTAAGTCTTTCAACATTTTGGTTATGTCCCCCTGTCCCCTTCTTGCCATTTCTTCAATTATAGCATTACACCGCATTCTTATGTCATTTCCCAGCTTCCCCTGTGCGGTCTGTCTGTCACGCTTCGTATTGAACGGGAACATTTTTTCACTAAAGTTAACGTTACGTACTTTCCTCTCTTGGCAAACAGATAAATGATTCGGGTCGGCCTGCCTTGTCACATTCCACACGTCATCGAGAGTTCTGTAAAAGACCTGCATGCCGAGCTGAGACTTTGTGTCGCCATCCGTGGTTAGCGTTCGAACCAAGAACCCGTCTTTGTATAAGTCTTCAGCCACATTGTAGGCCATTTTTCTTTCTGAGTGTGGTGTGAAGTATTCTAAGTCTGCAGAGCAACCTGCATGACCACCAGGGCAGAATACATCCAGTCCTTTGTATCTGAGGGAGGCCCCTGTCATACAGAGCTTGTTTTCAACCGACATCGCGACAATGAACTTGTATTCTGTATGATTCTCGGTCGCTATAGTATATGCCTGAGATGAGCTTTGCCCTGGTTTGTAGGAGGAAATCATTCTCTGGCTATTATATCTAGCATCAATTGAAAGGTCTAACTGCTTTGGATCCTTTGAGCCAATAGAAATGTTGTGTTTTGTCACAATTTCACGTTTCTCTGCCATATCATCACTGTTTATCTTTACAATCTTCTTGCTGACCTGCTTGCAGAGTTCATGCATATGGCTTGCTGCTGGAAAAGGCAGGTCAAGTTGTGTGAATAAGTCCTCAGCTCTGGATACACCCATGGGGCTATCCATCAGTGCCACAGCAAGATTCGTATTGAGTACCGCCGCGCCTCTGGTATCCTTAATTTCCTCATACATTTTGAAAAAATCTGACAGATAGCCACATGAGTTGCATTTAAATTGTAGTTTTATTCCAAGTCCTGCTTTCACCTCATTTGCAAAGGTGATCTGAGGAGCCCTGCATCTTGTCCTGTTGTGGCTTTTCACCAGTTGATTTATAGAAAATACTAACTTGCTCATGCTCACAATACGGTTTCCCTTGAAGGCATCTTGATCTGTGTCACGTTGTCGCAGGTTATAGGTGCGATCCCCAGAAAGGGTGTTGTCGGTAGTTGAAATAGAACCATTTTCTTCACCGGTTTGACTGGAGGGTCCTGGTTGGTTACTTCTCAATAAATGATATGTATTCCCTTTTTGAAAATAGTTTGATCTGCTGCGTTTAACCATGTCGAAAAAATGTTTTATTTATTTTAAGATTTCTCTATAATGAATGAGTAGCTGGTTATGGTATTGAAAGGCTTTTGCATCTTCTTTTATACCTACCCAGCAATGTCAGTGTCATATGACGGCACTAATTGGATTGGTTGGCATTCAAAGAGACCACTTGATATTAAGATAATCAGCTTCCAGACCCTAGCCCCTGTATGGATATATCCTGTTAGAGCCCATTCTCTTTGTTTCACCAATATCCTTGTATTTTGATACAGAAGCCTCTTTGATCAAAATGGTAAAAGTAAAAAAAAATTAGAACTTAAGATTTAACATAATAGACAAAAGATAAACACCACCACTATTTTGCTCTAAAGACCTAATGCCCATTTACAGTTCACCTTACCCTTTTCAACACTGTCAAATTAAGTGTATTTTCCTTTTTCCTAGGTGTTTTTTTTACTCTAACTTAGTGTAAACATATTATATTTTTTAGAATCACCCATTCATGAGGTTTTGTGTTCATTGTATTGAAATTTCTATACAATAATTGAACTTTTTTTAAAATTTAAATTCACTTTTTTTTTTAAATGCTATTTTTTAAAGCATTTCATTTTAGCATAGACATCTGGGAAAGGGTTCAAAGTGAAGAAGAGTAATTTTTCTGCAAGGGACTTTTTATTTTATGAAAATTGATGACTTTTTACAAAAGTTATGGCAATTTCTAACCATCAGGTGAGGGAAACTGAAACTACTCCTTTTTGGCCCTAATTTCAGAAATATAGGCCTTGTACTAATTCTACTGCCATTTTTCTTCTAAGTGATATTTTTGGAAAATTTAAAAACGGGGAATGTTGTAATACATATGCGCTTCAAATGGGGGCATTTTTGTCAAAATTGAAAAAAAAAAGTTTGATATTTAGGATCCGCTCCGGTCACAATTTACTTCCTAGGTCGTTGTACCCTCAAATAGTCCGGTTAGAAAAAATGATATGCTCCTTTTGCCACACTGTTTTAATGTTTAAATAACAGTAAAGGGCTTGAAATGAGGTTCAGCTAAGTGCCAGACCTCTGCTACATTTCATGCATAGGATTAAATGAATTTAGTTGCGAACTACTTTTTCTTGGAGCCTGACCTTTGATGGAGGTACCAGAGTTGACATACACTTTCGTACCAAGAGAATTTTGAGGGTAGTTGTGCGCAATGAAAAATTGTGAAAAAAGTTATCCTGCAAGGTACTGTTTTCTGGGGCTGATATGCAAGAACATATATTGCTCTTTAAGCCACACTAAGTTATTTAGCCCAAATTAGTTTTTTAAAAGAGCTACAGACTGTCAAAATGTGCCAATTTACTATATAATTTAACACGGCCAAAACAGACAGGAGTGTAACCTATATCAAGATGGGGGGGGTCACACAAAAATAACGCTTGTAATGTTCTTTTCGTAGATTTTGGGCTCAAAATGTCACTGTGCACTAGTAAATATGTTCAAGAATTGGATTTTAATAATATTCCTACAATTTAATTGAAATTGGAATTTGATTTTTTTAAAAAAATATTAAAATGTCAATTTTATCCCTTTTAAGTACTTTGATTCCAATTGGAATGCTTTGGCCTTTTTCACATGATGTCATAACAAGCTGTCTGCACCATTGATCACCTGAACCAGACTTTTTAACTGTAAACAACTTGAATTTACATCAAAAACAGATTTGGATTAACCCCTAAACCTTGGGACATGAGCCCCTTAAACGCCCCTTTTGTATGAATTTGCTCTGTTTCGGCTAGCATCAAGCCTCATCAGTGGTGTTGCTCTACACCAGACAGAGATTGTCTCATCCTGTCTCATCTCATCTTATTTGTGATTTGGTCCCGTAAATCTCTGTCTCATCTATTTCCCTATTAGTGGACAGTCTGCGCATAATTATGTATGTCATCATTGGCCACGCCTTTAATGTAGTCCTGTATTTCGTTTACGTTTCGTTTTTTCTTAACCTCGCGGTGTTGAAATTCCATAAGAGCTCTTCTTCTAAGGCGGTTCCTTTTAAAAGTGTCGGTTTTTCTGTACAATTTGTCCTTAATTCTTTTTAAAGAAATTTGCTGGAGTCGCTTTTTGGCCCAAACTCCAAGCCCGATCCCCGATATTTTCCAAAGTTTCTTTCTGACTGCTATGTCCAGAGTATTGTTAGAACGCAATATTTGGGCTGAAAGTCTTCCAGTGAAAGTCCTGCTGTAGTTTATATTTTTGCTTAAGGTTGCAGATGCTGCCCTATTAAATGCTTCACACTTCTGTGTGGATGTCCTTGAACTCACACTGTAGATTGCACCTTCACTAAGTCTCATCTGCAAAATAACTTCCAACAGCGCCTTGTCGTTCTCAGTCATACGCAGATATGTTATGTTCGCAGGGCCTAGTACTTTAGAATTGTGCCACCAAGTTGAAACGCCATCACATACAAGTGAATGGTTGGCACAGTTACTACAATTTCCAGCATAACAGTCCACAGTAGATGATCTTATTGAGGGTAAGTCTTTCAACATTTTGGTTATGTCCCCCTGTCCCCTTCTTGCCATTTCTTCAATTATAGCATTACACCGCATTCTTATGTCATTTCCCAGCTTCCCCTGTGCGGTCTGTCTGTCACGCTTCGTATTGAACGGGAACATTTTTTCACTAAAGTTAACGTTACGTACTTTCCTCTCTTGGCAAACAGATAAATGATTCGGGTCGGCCTGCCTTGTCACATTCCACACGTCATCGAGAGTTCTGTAAAAGACCTGCATGCCGAGCTGAGACTTTGTGTCGCCATCCGTGGTTAGCGTTCGAACCAAGAACCCGTCTTTGTATAAGTCTTCAGCCACATTGTAGGCCATTTTTCTTTCTGAGTGTGGTGTGAAGTATTCTAAGTCTGCAGAGCAACCTGCATGACCACCAGGGCAGAATACATCCAGTCCTTTGTATCTGAGGGAGGCCCCTGTCATACAGAGCTTGTTTTCAACCGACATCGCGACAATGAACTTGTATTCTGTATGATTCTCGGTCGCTATAGTATATGCCTGAGATGAGCTTTGCCCTGGTTTGTAGGAGGAAATCATTCTCTGGCTATAATATCTAGCATCAATTGAAAGGTCTAACTGCTTTGGATCCTTTGAGCCAATAGAAATGTTGTGTTTTGTCACAATTTCACGTTTCTCTGCCATATCATCACTGTTTATCTTTACAATCTTCTTGCTGACCTGCTTGCAGAGTTCATGCATATGGCTTGCTGCTGGAAAAGGCAGGTCAAGTTGTGTGAATAAGTCCTCAGCTCTGGATACACCCATGGGGCTATCCATCAGTGCCACAGCAAGATTCGTATTGAGTACCGCCGCGCCTCTGGTATCCTTAATTTCCTCATACATTTTGAAAAAATCTGACAGATAGCCACATGAGTTGCATTTAAATTGTAGTTTTATTCCAAGTCCTGCTTTCACCTCATTTGCAAAGGTGATCTGAGGAGCCCTGCATCTTGTCCTGTTGTGGCTTTTCACCAGTTGATTTATAGAAAATACTAACTTGCTCATGCTCACAATACGGTTTCCCTTGAAGGCATCTTGATCTGTGTCACGTTGTCGCAGGTTATAGGTGCGATCCCCAGAAAGGGTGTTGTCGGTAGTTGAAATAGAACCATTTTCTTCACCGGTTTGACTGGAGGGTCCTGGTTGGTTACTTCTCAATAAATGATATGTATTCCCTTTTTGAAAATAGTTTGATCTGCTGCGTTTAACCATGTCGAAAAAATGTTTTATTTATTTTAAGATTTCTCTATAATGAATGAGTAGCTGGTTATGGTATTGAAAGGCTTTTGCATCTTCTTTTATACCTACCCAGCAATGTCAGTGTCATATGACGGCACTAATTGGATTGGTTGGCATTCAAAGTGACCACTTGATATTAAGATAATCAGCTTCCAGACCCTAGCCCCTGTATGGATATATCCTGTTAGAGCCCATTCTCTTTGTTTCACCAATATCCTTGTATTTTGATACAGAAGCCTCTTTGATCAAAATGGTAAAAGTAAAAAAAAATTAGAACTTAAGATTTAACATAATAGACAAAAGATAAACACCACCACTATTTTGCTCTAAAGACCTAATGCCCATTTACAGTTCACCTTACCCTTTTCAACACTGTCAAATTAAGTGTATTTTCCTTTTTCCTAGGTGTTTTTTTTACTCTAACTTAGTGTAAACATATTATATTTTTTAGAATCACCCATTCATGAGGTTTTGTGTTCATTGTATTGAAATTTCTATACAATAATTGAACTTTTTTTAAAATTTAAATTCACTTTTTTTTTTAAATGCTATTTTTTAAAGCATTTCATTTTAGCATAGACATCTGGGAAAGGGTTCAAAGTGAAGAAGAGTAATTTTTCTGCAAGGGACTTTTTATTTTATGAAAATTGATGACTTTTTACAAAAGTTATGGCAATTTCTAACCATCAGGTGAGGGAAACTGAAACTACTCCTTTTTGGCCCTAATTTCAGAAATATAGGCCTTGTACTAATTCTACTGCCATTTTTCTTCTAAGTGATATTTTTGGAAAATTTAAAAACGGGGAATGTTGTAATACATATGCGCTTCAAATGGGGGCATTTTTGTCAAAATTGAAAAAAAAAAGTTTGATATTTAGGATCCGCTCCGGTCACAATTTACTTCCTAGGTCGTTGTACCCTCAAATAGTCCGATTAGAAAAAATGATATGCTCCTTTTGCCACACTGTTTTAATGTTTAAATAACAGTAAAGGGCTTGAAATGAGGTTCAGCTAAGTGCCAGACCTCTGCTACATTTCATGCATAGGATTAAATGAATTTAGTTGCGAACTACTTTTTCTTGGAGCCTGACCTTTGATGGAGGTACCAGAGTTGACATACACTTTCGTACCAAGAGAATTTTGAGGGTAGTTGTGCGCAATGAAAAATTGTGAAAAAAGTTATCCTGCAAGGTACTGTTTTCTGGGGCTGATATGCAAGAACATATATTGCTCTTTAAGCCACACTAAGTTATTTAGCCCAAATTAGTTTTTTAAAAGAGCTACAGACTGTCAAAATGTGCCAATTTACTATATAATTTAACACGGCCAAAACAGACAGGAGTGTAACCATCAGGGACTTTCAATACACATTCTGAATAATTTGGGTCCTTGATTAGATATAGACGCGACCTGTAGAAAAGAAAGACCTGCGTACGAGAAATAGTAGATCTAGATTTATCTTACAATAAATGCTAGGTGTTCAACTCTCTCCCAAGGTCCTCGCCTGAGATCTTTTTCGTATAAATCTATATATCGATCATCACTTCACCCGATATACCTGATAAATGGACTCACAGGTGATCTACCCCGACCCATACTACAATATTATTGTCGTCTGCAAAATATGTCACGTGTAGGTTTCTTCTCCATGCCGTTGTAAGCGGGTCATTTATTTCCGATGTTTCATTGGTTGTAGGTGACGTATTTTTTGTTAGTTCTATTTTTATTCAACACGCACAGTCGGTGCGATTTGATTGGCTTTCAGAAAGGTAAGAAAACGGAACCAGAAGGAGTATTTCGGCGCTAAGTATCAATGAACCACTTTATGCCGGATACCGTTTTGAGGATTTTCGCTTGCTCATTGGCTAGTATTTATATCTGGAAATACGCAAGATTTATTTTTAGTAACAATTATTGCACCATAAGAAGCCGTGTATGTGAAACGTCAAATCACTAGATTGAATGTAACGAGTGGGAAAGGACTGTCAAACCAGGTATGTCATTTAAATAAAATCGGTTTGAACTCCCGATCATTTACAATATAAAAGTTAACATGATAAAGATAATGAAAATAATACCTCCCGAATTCTGAAATGACCACGTTTTCTCTTTCACAGCGCAACCGGCGCAAGGCAGCAAAAGCGAGGCAAAAACGCCGAGCCATACAGAGAAAGTCAAGCTAAGGGAAAGCATATTGGAGACCATTTTTGGTATCGACCTAGACGAAATCGGGCCCGAATTCGTCTTAAACACGCAAACCAACACATCCAAACTGGAGTGTAAAGATTCGAACATATATCCTGCCGATATACCGATCGACTTCGCTAAGATGCTTGGAGAACAGACCCTGAATTGCCATACGGAAGCTGGGGAGATAGTACCTAACACTCTCGATGAACTCGTTGGATACCTGGACATCGAGGGGTGTATGGAAGGGGACGAGCTGGCCGCCGATAAGCCCCATACCCGGGGCGGGGACCAGCTCCCGGGTTTCACTACGTTCGGTACAGAAGACCTTTGGCCTATTTAACACAGGTAATTAGACGTAATTAGAAGCTCATTTTTACACGCTGAACAATTATTTTTTCCCTATGGAGGTTGTAATTGAAAGAAATTTCCTTATAATTTTCGTTAGGGTTTTCAGTGGAGCCAAATGTTGTAACTACAGCTTGAATAAGATTTTAGAATGTAGTTAATAGATATATTAATAATTTTTTTTCTGTGTGTAAAACTGACACATTTTATTCTGGATAAAAATGGTCAATTATTTATTCTGACAATGATCCAAAGAGTAAATGAATAAAATTCCAAAGTAGTGAAAATCTATCAAATTTTGAAAGGGGGAAAAGTTCACATTCAAATATGGCTGGAGGAATGCCAAAATGAATAGTAATTCATAGTCCACTCCATATCAATTTTAGGTCGTGTTTTATCTAGATAAATAGATCACCATGTACACAATAGGTGTATAGATTGTTAATATGGTTACTTTTTATCCTTAACCCTTTCCTGTTTTACAAAATTTTTGACCTGTCCAAATTCAAAGGTTTTGCAGACGAAAATTTAAAGTGGAATTTAATTTGAAAATTAACCATCCAGTAGGGTAGAAAATAGTGTGGAAAAAGAAGAAATTGCTTGTCAGAAGCAATAAATAAACAGAAATAAACTGTCTTTAGAAAAATGTGGTTTATGAATAATCACATGGAAACTACAGCTTATTCAAGCTGTAGTTACGATGTTTTGACAACTCGCCAACGCTCAAGTCACAGAAAAGATGGGGATGGAGGACATTCATCTTTTGTCACAGTCTACATATCTCCTTTATACTATATTTTCTGTATTGGTCGCCTTCTGAGTGCATATTAATTCCAAAATCCTAGTTACGCCTATGAAAATGGTAACCAAATTGTAACAAAATTGCTGTATAAACAAGCTGTATTTACAATATTATGGTTGGTGATGATTGTTGTCCAAAGTCTTGGAAATTATTGAGATCAAAGGAGAAATTGCTTGTTACTGCTTTTGAAGTTTCCACAATTTTTTCCTTAAAAGTAAAATCTAAAATCATTAGAATTTATAGGAAAGTTTAAAGAATAGTTAACTTCAATCCTGTGAATTTGGTTTCTCCCCCAACTCCATGGACACACTTATCTTTGAAAATTATTTCTTTGTTGTTAACACTTTCCTGTTTTACAGAATTTTGGACCTGTCCAAATTCAAAGGTTTTGCAGACGAAAATTTAATGTGGATTTATTTTGAAAAATAACCATTCTGTTGGGTAGAAAATAGTGTGGAAAAAGAAGAAATTGCTAGTCATAAGCAATTTCTTCTTTTTTTTCACAATGTTTTCTCAATCATAAAATCACAGGCACGTAAAAAGCATTTTAAACAGCAAAGGGTTAAGTTGATTGTTTGCCAATCCCCCCCCCTCCCCAGACAGTCACACACACACACAAACACCAGACACTTACCTGGTATCAGGTATCTGTGAAGTGATTTGTGTATTCACATTAGGTCATCTCAATTTAATACTAGGTCAAGGCAAAATTTCATCATACTTTCATCATCCAAATTAACCCAGATTGGCTGAGTTTACAATTCATTTCTAAAATTAGAAATTACCAATCATTATTTTCTTGAAAGTTCTACAGCAAAAAGAAATTGTATTACTGAAATACAAATACTCAATTGAACACTATAGTATTTGTGTTTGGTGAATGATGATGTCTCAGAAGTGAAAATGTGATTGAACAAATTTAAGTGACTGATATCATAAGGAATAAATGAAATAATATTGTTCTATAGTAACTTCTTTCACAGACATCAAATGTCTTAAAATAGTATAGTGAAAAAAGGGTAAATGACCTTCTTAATCTTCATGGTAATTATGTATGTTTGGTTAATGGACAAGAAACATTAATTAGAGTTTAATATTGTTAACTGAAAATAGTTAACCCTTTCCCAAATACTCAAGCACTTAAGTAATTTAGGAATAACTAAAGTTAGATGAAATAAAGTAAAAAAGAAACATCAAAAGAAAATAAAAAACGAAGAATCCCCCCCCCCCCATGAAAAATAAATAAATAGATAATGAATAAATAAATTGTAGTTTTAAGGTTATTGTGATCATGCAAAATTGCTTCTACTAGTGTTAAAACAAATGAATTTCAATACCACTAATTGAAGTGGTATTAAAACTCTCGAGATTACTTAGTTAATATATTTCTTTATTTTGGCTTTGTGACTTTGTTTATTCAAAAGAAATTAACTTTTCTACTTTCAGAGCTTGCTGGCAACAATTTTGTTGCTAGCCAGGCAGTGGAACCTGGCACAGAGTCTGGCGCCATGGAAACCTTTGTTGCCATGGCAACGGACGAGGGCAGCCTGGGAGGGATCTTGCAGGACCTGCCTGTGGACTTAACCGAGGCAGACTATCTCGACAGCTTCATGGACCTGTCCAACTTTTTGATACCAGTAAGTAGTTTGTTAAATACTTACTTGACTGAATTTCTACTTAATTTTTTCTGTGTGTAAAAGTTGAGAGAAATTGCAAAAAAAAATTTAAGGTAAATTTTTCCAGCAAATTGCAAATTTGTTGAACTGCCTTTCTTAAAACACCATATTGTTACATGAATTTAGGTATAATTCTGAATTTTTCAAAGACAATAGGCTACCTATGTTGCTTTCATGCTTTAACAAAACGTCGGCTCAGTGTGAAACAGTTGTAACTGCTAATATGTTCATAGGCAGTTACAACTGTTTTGAACTGAGAGTAAACTTAAATACAGTGGCTTTATTATAACCCCTAAATTCATAATTGTTAAAGACAAGCTGCAGAACATGCAAAGTGTACAGTAAAGAAACTTGCAAAATTAGCAAGAAATGTTCAGACTGTTAATCTCTGTAATCTGCTTTTACAGGTTGCAAACATAATTTCTATTATTCTAAGTATACATGCTGCCAATTTGACATTATTTCCAAGCATTATCAAGTGGTTCGAATTGACAAAATTTTCTCTTTTCTATTTTCAGGAGAATGGTCAGAAAGTTGACGAAGACGTAAGTGTCAGCAATGTTGAAATGAAGGAGAAAGTTGTGGACTTCTCCGGAATAATTCCATTGCTCGACACAGAATCACCCGTCATCCATGTTGAGGAGATTGTCACAGCCTCAAACATGTCATCAAAGAAACGCAGTTATGCGGAAACTTTTGATGATGTGATAGACACTAATGTAGTGTCTTACGTGGAACTTTCTGAAGTTCCCATTTATGACCATGACTACGTGACTAAAAAGATAAAATTGGACACCGTGCCAAAGCCGAGCACCAGCAAGGTGCAATCAGAGACTGTTCCAAGGTCAAACAACAAGTACAGGGAACGAAGAGATAAGAACAATGCTGCTTCCAAAAGATCAAGGGAAATCCGTAAACTGAAGTATATAGAAATGGGCAAAGAAGCAGACATGCTCGAGATCAAGAATGATGCTCTGCGGAAGAAAATCGTAGAGTTGGAGCAGCTGGCTAAGTTCATGAAAGCTGAACTGATCAAGAAAATGACCCAGAAGTAAACAGTCACGAAAATGTAAGAACAAAATTTGTCAATATTTATAAACACTTAATAATTGGCAGAGGTCAATCAGGTGATTGGTGTCGTGTGTGTTTTTAACTGACACAAAACCAAAGACAGCTTAAGTTTGTTTAAACTTTAAGAACAGATAATGTTCAAAGCTGCGCTTGGAATTTGTGTAAGAAAGAACAAGGTGGTCATGCGTCTACATGTAATATGTACAGTGCCTATTTGAATGCATAAATAAAAACAATATTACTATAAAAAGTATAAAGGTTTGTAAAATAAGAAAGAAAAAGTACAAAGAAAAAATGTACTAAAAAAAGAAGAAAATAATTAAGGTTTGAGAAAAAAAATTGATGAGATCTAATTTGATTTGTTTATTATTTCATTAATGTAGTGCACTGTACATACACATATTTACAAATCTTTTCTTACAATTTATGTATGAAATATTGTGATTTGTCATAGAAATTTTGGCAAAGAACACGCCCTACATTCAGGATCATCAAACAGTGCAAACAGTTTTCCAATTTTACCCCGCTTTGCATGGAAGAGCACAAACAAAGCGGAATACAATTGGAAAACGGTTTGCATTGTTTTGTGATCCTGAATGCAGGGCTTAGTTTAGGGGATCCTTTACTCTTACAACATATCAGCCCATATGTTATTGGTACTCATTTGAATTGTCTTAAGACAATTTATTATTTCAAATGTGTACCTTAACATTGGGGTTGGATGAAAAATTATAGATATTTTTTTTTCTGCTGAAAAGAGTGTTGAAATTGACAAACATTGTAGAAAAGAAGAAATTTTGTTGTGAACAGTTTCTCTTTTCTTTCCTTACATGTTCAGGCTACAGAGTTGTAAGAAAGTGCAAAGGTTTGTTTTTATGTCAAACATCTATTAGAATGGCATATTTTGAAAATCACTTTTAGATATCTTTAATATGTTGTTTAGAAAAATATGTAAAAAGATAAAAAAGAACTGAAACTTGAAGAAATAAAATATTTAAGAAGAACAGAATTTCTTACTATTCTTCATTCATTGTTGTCTACCTAAAAGACTACTTGTGTATTTAAGTTAAAGGGAGATAATTGGATTGAAATCCAGTTTATCACTACAATTAATGAGTTTTGTGTTCAGTCAAAAACAATGTAATTATGTGGAAAAAGAAAAATGAACTGCAAACAGTTTGTGTTTAAATCATACACTACAATAAACTATAGTCAATCGTGCTCAAGAAACCATGTCTATTAAGCAACCAATTCTATTCTTTATATCAAAATATCTTAAAGAATTAGGTATTGTTGATCAAATTATTACTGAAAATGAATCCAATGTTGTAAAAAATCACCAGAATCGTCTCAATGAGATGATTCTTTTGAGTTTTAACAAAATAGGAACCATGAGATTTTGCAATAATATAAATATTCCATCAAAATTAAGTTACAGTTCAGTAAAAAAACAACATATGTTTAGCAATCAATTTTTTTAAACAATCAATTTTTTCCCATTAGTGGTCGCTTAAAACAAGTTTTACTGTATAATCATTATTAATGTCGCATCATTGTTTAGATGTTATGAAATGCTGTGATACCTTGGGACATATGTTTAAAACCTTGGTATTCAGTAAATATTGTTGAGCTGAGCCAAGCCCTGCATTCCGGATGACAAAGCACAAGCAAACTCCAGGATCGGTACCCTGCATTACCTAGTAAAGTATTTCTAATGAGTGTTTCAAAATTTTAGCGAAATGCATGTGCCTTGTGATTATGAAACCTGGGCAAGTCTTGTTTAATTGTTATTACAGTGTATTGGTTCTTAATAGTCTAGTCACCCCTTGATTTACTAACTAATTTTTTGACAGAGGGAGTAAACTAGACATATTGTTATAGCTTTGGCAAGGTTATTGTCAAGGAGGTGCTTGTTCTAAATACTTAACCCATTTCCCCACAATCTCCAGGGCTCATACTAATGTTTGAAATTGAGGAGTCATCGACTTCTAAACTATGAAATTCCGGGGGTCAAAACTCATTCTAAAGGGGTCAAAACAACAGAAAGGATGGATTGTGAGTAGAATTTACAGGTTTCCGTGTGAATTGACCTTTTCTTGTTATAAAGGGAAAAATTAATAAGTAGAATTCTAAATAGTATAAAAGATACATCTTTGAAAATTTGAGTAATAAAACCCAGTTTTGACCCTTGGAATTTTCTCTCATGGAGGGTCAAAATGACCCCCTTGCGAGAAAGTTTTAAGGGTCAAAATAAGATATTTTTAGGGCCAAAACCCTAGTTTAAGGGTCAAGCACAAGCCCTAATCCCTGTTTTTGACGTCCCCTAATGAAAAAATATTAAAGGAAGCATTGATCAAAATGAAGAAATTGCTTGAAACAAGCAATTCCTTCATTTTCTTCAATGTTTCCTACCAAAATTGACAAAAAGAATTTCAGATTTAATAATTTAAATTGTTGTCTGTCACTTCTTTTATTTGAAAAAGTCTAGACTTTTGAGAAAAAAAGAGACAAAGTGAGGAAAAGGGTTAAACTGATTGATTTACCTGTTTCTGTCTGTCTGTGAAAATATTTTTTTCTGTAAACTTCAACAATTTTCAAGTTTCAATGCTCTGATCAAACATAAATATTCCTCTGGCCAATTTGCCTGTTTAAAGGTCAAGTTCAATTATCAAGGTCAAACTTAAAAAAAAAATACAAAAACCTTTGGTGTCTGATATTTGCAAAGGCTATTACATTAGTTTTGTTGTGAACCTTCAATTTCAATTTCTGTTCCCATACCAATTTAACCATTTTCTGTTGTCTTTAATTTATTTACCTTAAATGGCAAACCATAGCACAATCTTGTATTTATATAAACATTTACAAATCACTAAAGTGCTTTAATTTCATTAGTAATATTTATATTTTATAAAGTTGAATTTGTATAATGTTACTTTTGCATTTATTTTTTTATTTTCCAGTTTGTTTTATTGGTTTTATACTTTTCGAAATTTCCTCATGCTATTTGTAATTGTATTCCTACATTCCTTTATATGACTTATAATGCAAAAGAGGTTGCTAAAGTCGAATGGGATGGATCTAAATCATTCATCCTTTAAAGACAATCCTTAGTTCATTAAGCAACGTTGATATAACGCCAGTGGCTTTCTAAAATGATGTAACTACACGTTTGTACGACATTTTGTGTGCTCACTGAAGTTTATTGATGTTTTGTGAATTTTTCATTATGCAAAATTTGTACCCTTGGTTGTATTTTAATGGTCCAGAAAGTTTGGTACTTGTGCTGATTGTTGTACATTGTTTAAAGCTACCTTACACCAATTATTGTTAAGAAAAATGGTTAATAGAAATAAAGAAAAAATTTACTAGATCAAAAGAAAATGTTCATTGTCTGTAAATAACCGCCATTTGATTAAGGTGGTGGACCCGTAACAGTACTGCAATGTTTGGGGAGTAATGAACTTTAACAGTGTAAACCGAAGTTTCGTAATGATTTTCATAAGGAAACCTCGGCCAACATTGTGAAAGAGCATGAGTTCCGAAATGTTGTGTATCTAATACGGGTCCATTACCTTAACCCCTTGCTGTACAGTCCCAGAATTTTACGTAACTATGATTTTTATGTCTGGAAAAATATTGTGGAAAAGGGGGAATCGCTCATCTGAATTTCTTCCCTTTCCACAGTATTTTATTCCATGTAGGCTAGTTTGTTTTCTAATTGCACCATTGAACTTAGCATTATACCCACTACTTACAAAGTAGAGGATGGTATATTGGTTTCACCATGTCTTGTCTCACTATCCGACCACCCGTCCGTATAGTCATTAGTTCGTTCGTCTGTGAGCCGCCGTCATGTTGGTAGCGCATCGGACTGTCAATCTAGAGGTCCCTGGTTCGATCCCCAACGGCGGCACTCATTCTTTCCGTCTATTTGTCTCTCATCGATGGGTTGATATTGTTAGGTGCTCCAGCCGCCGCGTTTCCGACGTTTGTCTCTCACCAATGGGTAGATAATCGTAAACCTATGTGAGATAGCAGTCGGAGGCTAGGAAAGGATGTAATGGTAGTACAGGTGAGAGAAATACCAGGAATCCATTGTTAGGTGCTCCGGCCGCCGCGATATAACTGAAATAATGTTGAAAGCGGCGTTAAAATTCAATCAATCAATCCAGTCGCCGCGATATGACTGAAAAATGTTGAAAGCGCTGTTAAACTCCATTAAATCAATCAATCGTCCGTCTGTAGACGTCTGTAGACAATTGAACTATGTTTAAAATCCGTTCTCGGACTCTAGCTCAAGAATCAATGGACCTGCTTTACGGATGGAACTTCTAGTGACGAAGCGCAGCCCTGTGTCATCAAAGCATTTAAGACGCAATTTTGTCTTGCCGATGACTTACCAAATATTTAGAACAAAAAATACGTATCACCAATCGATCAATACCTATGTAAAGTGATTATTGTTAATGTTTCGAAAGTCACCAGTAAGACAAAACTACGTCTTAAATATTTTGACGAAGCAGGCTCCTGGTAAGTTAATTGGTCCGTTCTGCGACAATTCTAGTTTTTTCTGTGACTTCATTCAATTTTACTTAGTCTGAAACAGTAAAAAGGAGAATGACTAAACGACAAGCTGTCTCTGCAGGGGTTTTGAAATACGACTTTTCTCCACTTGTCCATGGACAAGATAAAGTTGATTTTCTACTTGTCCAGAATCAAAATGAACTTGCCCACAAAAGAGAATTAATAAATATTGAGAAAAAACATTGTTTTAATGAAGAAAATGGTGAAACCTAGGTAGAGTAGCAGTTTGAGTCTATGAAAGGATGTCATTGTAGTTCTGGTCTGAGAAATGACGGGAATCTATTGTTAGGTGCTCCAGCTGACCGATAGGCCCTACCACTGAAAACAATGTTAAAACCCGGACCCCATCATCTTGAGATTTCGGAGTCAAGAAAAAACGTCTCAGTGAACAATTGATATTTCCACTGGTAGCCATTTTACATGGTGAAAAATAAAGGTTAGTTTTAAAAAAAACTCGCTTTATACGCGTCAAAATGAAAAAAAAAAAGTATTATATGAATTTTCTATGCCATATCATGAGAAGGGGTTACTCAGTTTTATAGCATACCATTGCGCCTTAATCGCATTGACTTTTCGAAAGAAATGTACACATGTGTCGTGAACATTCGCTTTGAAAGTGATTCACGAAAGGAGCTTTGAAAAATTCTGAATTGGTTTGTTGCAAAGTCAATATTTCGATTAATGTCGCCGTGGGTTTTAGGATTTTGAAATGGTGTACATCCCATAAAATCGTGTTTTAACCGTAGAATGGTTCCTTACGGAAACGTCTTAAATTATTGCGTCTTGCAATGGCTAGCTTGAGATTAGTCTTAAGGTTTGGTCGAGCTGAACCGCTTTTGACGTCTGTGCGGCAAGGCAACTTCATCGCACGACGTCATTGACGTAATGCGTATATGGTTACAAAATCTTGCACAAACTTTAATTGGGGCTTATGGAAAATCAGTATGAATGCGATATATTGTGAGAAATTACTTCGAAGGTCTTGGCATCTCAAGAACGGTTATGCATTGTTGGGCATAGTAGTCCGGATATCACATCAACGTTATTGCCCCTTCGTTCTCTAGGATAAACCGCGTCCGGGTTTTAGCTCGCCTGAGCACGAACTGCTCAAGGTGACCTTTTGGGGTTACAGCTAACAGCATCGTGAAATTGACAAGATGACCTATTTTGGAAAGAAATTGAATGAGTGTGTGGGGCGAGTTTTGATGGAAATTAAAGGGAGGTAATCTAATATCGCCAATTTTGTTCAAGATGAACAAAATTAGCGATATTTAATACCCCGCTTTAATTAAATATACGTACTTCTCTTTTTATGTGTCTTCGTGGACGAATCAGTCACCATAAAATCCATACCAGTCAATAAAATCGTCGAATAATTTGATCTTTTTGAATAAAATGTTGATCGTCTCGAACCATTTCGAAACGTTTTCAAATGATTCTGGAGCGTTATTAATCGATTTGAGTGAGTGTTAGGAATCGGATAGACTGTAGCGATGAGTGAGCGATTTAGAATGGCTTTGATCGAGATGAGAGTCAATTTCAGGGTGTAACTAACTGTACCTGATGTCCGTCGTGCGTCGTCTGGTCATCTGTCGTTAACATTTACCTTGTGGACACTCTAGAGGCCACATTTTATCCCAATTAACCTGAAAATTGGCCAGAATGATGCAATCTTGGACAAGTTCGACATTAGGTCAACTGGGGTCAAAAACTAGGTAATGTGATCAAATCTAAGAAATCCCTGTGGACACCCAGGTCATATCTTTAGCCCAATCAACCTGAAAATTGGTCAGAGTGATTATCTTGATGAAACCTCGGACAAGTTCGATATAGGGTCAGGTGGGCCAAAAACAAGGGCACGCGTTCAAATCTTAGAAAATCATTGTGGATACTCTAGCGGCCACATTTTTAGCGCAATCAACCAGAAAATTAGTCAGGATGAGCATTTTGATGAAATCTCGGTCAAGTTCAAAATAGGGTCATATGGGGTCAATACTAGGTCACAAGGTCAAATCTTAGAAAAAACTTGTGGACACTGTAGAGGCCATATACATTTTAAGCCCAATCATCTTGAAAATTGGTCAGAATGAATATCTTGATGAAATCTCGGACAAGTTCAAAATTGGATCAAGTGTGGTAAAAACTAGGTCACGAGGTCAAATCTTAGAAAAACCTTGTGGACACTCTAGATACCATGTTTTGTTGATTATTGTTGAATTTTTTTATGATTATTACCTACAGTTTAACTTTTGCTTGTCATTATTTCCATCATAAATTCTTTAAAGCTTCCTTTAAAATTTTTAGATTTTTAATTGATCCATTTAGAGCGCTATTGCCCTCTTGTTTCGACTTGCCACTACAGGGTTGTTCACGCAATGTTGGTCCAATACAATGCATTTATCAATTTCTATTCGAATAAGTAATAAAAAGATACTGTTTTGGCGTCTTTTGAATAACGTTTTCGTAGCCCCCCCCCCCCCTTTTACTGTTCCCGAATGAGCAGTTGCTCCCTCAGAATAGAGGAGCATATTCTCTCTAACCTTATGTGTAATTTTGCATTGATCAATGAGCATTAGCCCTGATGCTACGGTTACAAAACCATGTGGTCAGCTTCATAATTGCCGTTAAATAAGGGATACGCAGCTTCGAAATTGGATAACTATTCTTCATCTTTCGATTGAAAAACTGTTCTTGTGTGTTCTAAACTGCTGTGAATTTGTCTTCAATACGAGGAAAGATTTTCAACGTAAAACATATGGTTTGTAAATTATTGCCAATTTTATTTGATTGGGGGGGTTTAATTGACGACAGTATAATTAATGAGTCGGATGTACCATTTGGTGACTTCGGTCTGTGGACGAGCTATATTCACGCTGTAGTTAAGAAAGTTTTTCGCCTACTTAGGAATATAATTGTTTTTAACATATATTAGCCTGTGCGTGACATTTTCAACAATTTCATGCATGCGTTGAGTAGCCTGGACACTCATGCAGTGCGTTTAAATTATTTTTTGGTTTTGTAATAACGATTTTAGGTCTGTAGCCATCTATTGGGTGCATAGTTAAGACTCTGATCAGACTGTGCGGCGCAAAATATAAAATTCTTGGAAATGTCATGCACAGGCTATATGATACTGATTTTATGTTTTCCACTGGACATCTCCCATGAGAAAAAAAGTCTGAATCGGCACATGGAGACTTGAAAATACTGCCTTTTCCTACCCGATGTAAAACCAATATATGTACTGGTACTTAATTCCGCCTCTCTTTTCATTCGCGTATAAATGTACGAGTTTGAGTAAGTGACGAAAAAAGACAAAATGAGACTATGATCATTCACCGGCTAATCTTATGCATCTAGAATAAATGCGATTTTGTTTCTGTCCCAATATTTAAGAACAAGATATTAAGTTTTTATGACAGTGACGGGAATGAATTTGCTTTTATCATACAGCAGCAAAGAGACGAAAATAAAACGAGAAACGTGTTATAAATGTTGATAAAGTTACATTGTGGAAAACGCGAATCGGGTTACGCCCTATTGATAAAGTTACATCGTGGAAAACGCGAATCGGGTTATACCTATTAATAAAGTTACATTGTGGTGTCCGCGAACGAGACGGTAGAGCGCAGGCTTCTTGGTCAAGAGGTCCCGAGTTCGATCCCCGGTAGCGGCTTTCGGGCGTCAATTGTTCTTTCTTTGGTTCACACATTCGACGCGAGTATTGCTTCATTTCCAGGAATCAGAATCTAGTAAGGTGTATGAAGTTCCCAATCAATGTTGAATAAAAAGATTTAAATAAATTAATTATATTTTTGAGGATACCAATGACAATAGCAAACGAATAAAAAGTTCTCTTCTTGAGATAAATATTTTACACTAGTTTGGGCGGTACAGCTGCCTTCACCGGCAGTTGAATCCTGCTGATGGAATCGTTCTTAAGACGTCAAGGTAACGTTGAGGTCATCAAATTACTGCAATGACCCGGAATAACGTAAGAACGTTGGACCCAAGGCATGTCGGAAACTACAAAATTCAGTTAATTAAGTATAAATACGAAAACGCCACAGAAAAAGAAAAGGTGCTGTGCCTCGATCTGCCAATGCCATTAGAATTTTTGCATTCATCATCGCGACATATTATTTCTAAACAACTTCTTTCAATCTAAGTGTAGAAGTGGTTACACGAGATGGTAATTCCGTGTGCCGTGGCTGCACTGGTAAAGTAGAACTTTCCAATTTTTAATCTGGCCCATTTAAGGATTTCCTGGAAAAAAGTCTTGACACCCGGCTTCGGGAAAACCGGATCATCTGTTTAGGCGTTGCTATGAATAATTCATTCAAGAGTTTTCGATTCCAGTCCTATTTCAGAATTGTTAGACTATGTGCATGAACTACCCTCACCACCATCTTGTGACCGTGGACCTTACCATTCTATCATTATGAGGACTGATACCTCTGAAGCGTGAGGCGCTCTCTGGAGCACCTTAACTTTTTTCTAAACGAAGCTAGGAAAAGAAAAGTAAAAATAGGAAGTTCCTTTTCAGGTAGTCAAAGCCGTGATCATCACGGTGGCAATTCAGGTTTTCACGGTTAATTTGAAGTTTTGTCATACAGGTTAACGTAGGCCTTTTTAACGACATTTCGCAGATGTGACAGTACTTATCAAACAGCTTATAGTAAAAACAAACATGAAATGATTTCTTTACTTAATATATATGTATATATTTTTCAGTAAAAAATGTTTGAATACTGTCACCTAGGTTTTTAAAACATCTCGGCACTGACATACCCAGATTAAGAGACCGTGACTGTCTGGAGGCCTGAAATTTTAATATAATAATTGGGAGAATACGCTAAAATTGTCCTGTGCTCAGGATACCAAAGCGCTTGCCGAAAACAATTTGTAGAGCTTGCAAACGTTTGCGGGCGCATCTAATTTCTGGAATGAAGCTTCCAGTCTAATTCTATGAACGTGTTTCACGTGACAGTCATGTGACACGTATGTCAGGGCAGATCTGAAGATGAAGAGACTTTTCCCAAGAGTTCTAACGTTTGTTTCATGCTTTATTGCCGTCGATGGCATTGATGTTTTATCTTTGAATGGAGTCTGGTCTATTTCCAATGGCAAGAATGGTGAGATGTCATTTATTGTGACAACAAGGAGGCAGATCCTTGCAATGCATAATCAATAGACTACCGGTAGTTCCTAATTTAATCATTGATGATTCGAAATTGGATCATCCTTCTGACCACAGAAAGCTTACCCGGCTGGGTATAGTGTAATATGATAAAAAAAAGAATTACCCCGAAAATTG
Source organism: Fragum whitleyi (assembly GCA_948146395.1). Lineage (NCBI taxonomy): Eukaryota > Metazoa > Mollusca > Bivalvia > Cardiida > Cardiidae > Fragum > Fragum whitleyi. The sequence continues at coordinate 47,654,309 of OX411547.1, forward strand.
TTATATTATTTTTTTTTATCACAAAATAAAATATAGATTATATATTGCACATGATTAAAAGTATTTATATAATCATTTTATGTGGCAAATATTTGGTAGTATTACACTATCCCCAGTTGGCTACCTGTGCTTCTGACATGATGTTTTTTCTGAATGTCCTTCATTATTATTCAAAGCCAGACTTAAATATGCCAAGGTATAGGGCATGATCCAATAATATAGTATTGGCTCAAATGATTCATTTGTGAGTTTAATTTGTTGGATGCACACACTAGGTTTAGGTCTGGTTGAAAACCTTAGGAATTTTGCTCAAATACAGTAAAGTCTCGGTGGTTCGTATCTCAAGGGACCGGGACAATTCATACGAACTAAACATAGTACGAACCAACCAATGTCAAGCAGTCCGTCTTTTGATGGCTCAGATCGGATATGGTCTTAAGGTACCCTATAACTGTGGCTGAATTCTAAGGTTCTTTGGATAATGTTTTAAATCAAGTTCTAACGAGACCATTTTGTTGAGAGTAAGGACGCAACAAATCTCACTTGAACAATAATCATCTTTCGTTTTGTCCACATTTAAATCCTAAATAATTAATTTCGGCAATTATTTACATGCCAAATATTAACTACATCAGAGTGTTTTCCCTTTGGATCAAATCACTTTCAGTACTCAATCAGTGGACGATGAACTCTCGGCTTTACGATGAATCTGTGTGGAAGTCATGTTAACAATAAAGTCTACAAGGATTTGCACATTCATTTATGCATAATCGGTATGAGAAAGCCAGATGAAATACAATAATTAAGGTCACTGATTGATCCTTTATTCGATTAAACCCGCCGATAATTACAAATCAAACAATGCCTGTAAATATTGATGCAAAACAATAACTTCGCGATAAATACCAATCAACAGGTGTGAAAATCATGGTATATGTCTATTTTTACACCTAGGACAGCTATTGCTCGCACAATTAACATCTACGGATTAAACATATTAATTTGTGTTATTTGGAAACTCTCGGGACTTGACGCGGGCTACGAACTACGAACCACCGACGTGCGAATTACTCGGTGCAATCTTACAAAGATAAAGAGGTGAAAAAATCGGGACCAAAGAATGTATACGAACCAACACATACCTACGAACCACCAGCGTGCGAACGACTGAGATTTTACTGTATGGCTATCAAAGTATTATCAGATCAGTGAACAAGCAAATGCTCATAATGCAGCTTTGTTCAAGCTGCATCAACATTTTGCTCATGTGATGGGGAATGTTATCAGAAGGTAAAAAAATACAATTATTGCAACGGCGGATCCAGGGTTTCTTTATAGGGGGGTTCGATGTTGGCCTAGAATTCAAGTAGTTAGTCCTATAGTATCCCTATCTATACAGATAGGGATACTATGGGATTGATTGCTCAAACTCTGTACTTTAGAATGATATGTTTTATTTGTAGAATTTCAAGATCCCATGATACAACCACTACAAAAAGAGTGTTATTTTTTGTGTGTTGCAAAGTTTTACTTGAATTACATTGAAGTAATTTGGGTACAGAGGGGGTTTGCTCAAACCCCCCAAACCCCCTCTAGATCTGCCACTTATTAAAGTGGGTTAGTCACTGAGGCCCTCCCCAAGGTCAAGCTAATAAACACTGACTGAAAATGAGTCTATCAAGTCTTTTCATCACATCGATTTAAATGTAATTTTACTAAGATTTTTATTTGATATGTCATGGGTTAAATATTATAAATTTGCTCATGGAGAAAACACTTTAAAGCAAGCCCGAGTCCACCCAGCTGTAAAATTGTGTAGAAGTGGGTTTAAACCACTGCCTCTTCTCAGGGATGTGAAAACATCTAGTTTTCATGTTGGAGAGTGACTCCATAAGCTAGAGCCTAAGCTTTCATCGCAATCCAACTAAAAACAATAGTATTTACTAAATATGAGCCTGTGTGTGACATTTCCAACAATTTGACATGTTCATGAAGGGCGAACATTACCAACCAACCTGGACTGCCAAATAGTATAATTGAAAGTTTGCCTGACTTTCTAAAGACACTTTTGGACCCTATCTTTCTGCAAAGCACAAAAGTGAAGACCCTGGCTAGACTGTGCAGATGCACAAGATGGCCAGAGTCTTTGCTTGGCGCACATTTGAAATTGTTGGAAATTTCACACACAGGCTCATATTATAAACTGCAGATAAAAATTGCATGATGATAAATCAATAGTTTGCAATAAATAAGATCCTTCTTGTTTATTACAAAAAAAACATAATGCTACCCAGGGCTTGTGCTAGTGTTTGTAATTTGGGACTCATTGACTTCTTACCAATTAAATTCGGGACAGTCAAAATGGATTTTAAAGGGGTCAAAATACAAGTAAGAGCTAATCAATCAGGTTTAAGAGTCATTTGACCTTTTCTTTTAAAGATATGAAGTAAGCAATTGCTTTGAAAAATTCAAGATGGTATATCAGATGTGTCTTAAAAAGCTTTGCCACTTAGAAATTTCTCTGACCCCCTTGGAAGAAATTTCTAAGGGTCAAAATAAGATATTATCAGATTTTGAGGGTCAAAATCCTGGTTTCAGGGTCAAACACGAGCCCTGCCACCATTGCTAACAGTCGGAGCTCTGATTTGCTAACTGCCATGATTTATTATGATGGAAAATCATAACATCTCTTTTTTTTTACTGTGATGGCTATATGTCACAAGCTAATATTATTAGGACAAATAAAAAAATAACCAAAGGGAGAGAGACTGAAATCAGTTACCATATTTCTCCTAATAAATGCTCCCAGGAGCTAAACATAACATGGTCAGGGAGCTTTTATTTCAGTATGCATTTTCTGATTTAAAAATCATTTAAATTGTTGTTGTTTAGGCCTTTTTTCCTTTAATTTGAGGTGAATTTCCTCTAAACAGTCATACAAATGAAATCCACATCAAATTAGAGAAGAAGTCTCAAATATTTCGTAAAATTCAGGCATTTGAAGTGGGTTTTTTAGTAAAAAATGTGTAGGGGTCTTACTATTAGGGAGGTCACTATAAATAGGGGAAATACTGTACCTTTATAATGATTTTTATCAGTTTTCCATCACAAGTTGGGAATTTTGAAAATTTTGGATACTTAATATAACCATGTTTAAACCCCAAGAATCCCCTGTGGATCAGCCACTGAAATCCCCTTTTTCTCGAAAAATTTGCCTTGTGACATGCTGGTATCACAACAGAAGGTGAGAGTGCTCTCAACTGACTAGCCCTTGTCATGCTGAACCAGGAATATTCCTGCTTTTGTTGGAGTATAGACCAAGATTAGCCTGCACATATGTGCAGTCTGATCTTAGTCTACTTCACTTGATAATTCTCTTTCAAGGCAGAGTTATTTATGATGTTAATTATAAAAACAAAGATTGTCCTGAATCCATGGATTTTAGGGCTTTCAGTACTTTGAAATGAGAGCAATTCTGAAAGAGGATTTTAATTCAGCATCACAAGGGTTAAGTGACTGCTTTTTAATGATCCCTTTATTGGCTGTTTGATACAAGATTTACTTTATTATCTTTTCAGTGACAAATATCACAGGAGACGTCCCTGGCGGAATCTATACAGCCCTGATGAAACATCAGATCATAGGAGATCCCTATTACAGATATAATGACAGAAATTATAAATGGGTCGGAGAAATGGACTGGTCATACACTAGGACATTCAATGGTAAATTTATAAGAAAATCTTCGTTTTCTTTCCAAAACAGTTGTCAAAACTTAGATACATGTAGATCATGGATGGTAATTGGAGAAGTTGATAAAAAAGGAGCCAATAGTATTTTGTTGCCATGTCATTAGCCGACACTTGCAAAGTAGTTATATGGAGTGAAATGTTGTCAATATTACTACCACACTTTGGGCAATTAGCACCCATGTAGAAGCTGTTAAAATAATTAATAATCCCCAACGGCAGCACTTAATCTTTCCGACTATTTGTCTCTCACCAATGGGTTGATAATCATAGACCTATGTGAGATAGCAGCTGGAGGCTAGGAAAGAATGTGGTGGTTGTACTGGTGAGAGAAAAACCTGGAAACCATTGTTAGGTGTACCAGTCGCTGCAATATAACTGGAAAAATGTTGAAAGCGTCGTTAAACTTCATTCAATCGATCAATTCTATTTCTATTCTTATAACATTTAGCTCCAAGTTTTCTTCTTATCACTTATTGATATAAAAAGTGTGCTTGATTGAAACAAGACATTTTGTAGAATATTTCTGATTGAATTAATCCTTCTCATGCAGTTCATGACATATTAATGCTTCATTCGGAACATCACTTGGCCATTTCTGTAAACTGCAACAGACCTCAGATGTATGTAAGGTTGATGGGTATGTAACAAAATCAGAAACAGTTTAAGAAAAACTTGAGTGCGGAAACAACCAACACTATCTTTATATCGATATTTTTACAGTAATTCAAAGCTGAAAAATCTTTATTCTTGAAAATGAGGAATCATTCTCAAAAATTAAGATTTTTTAGCTGTTATTTAAGAACCTAAAGATATTTCTATAAGGATATGATGGTTTCATGTTGGTGACTTAAACCAGTAGCGTTGGCGAAGTCGAATGATTTACACTAAAAATTTCAAGGGCTAAAGCCTTTTCAACTGACGTCATCAAGTTTTCTAAGGTTTTCCTGTAATTTTTTAAAACAGTCTGTCTATGTACATCAGAGTTTGATCGTGAGATTGGCCGAGTGGTGCTCCAAATCATAACTGCTTTTTACAAAGAATTTGGAAGGCAGCATAGACTTTTAGATTTTTAAAATTCAGCAGGATAAGGATGAATTGATATTTTCCTGTTACAGTAACATCCAGTATGTTAGCTGCGAGTTCAGTGGTCTTAGTTTGTGATGGCTTGGATACTGTGTCAACCTTGAAGATAAACGGAAAAATAGTGGGCACGTCGGATAACATGTTTGTCAGATATGTGTTTGATATCAAATCATTTCTCAAGGTAAGTTCTAAGTAGCCCAATTTGAAAATCATTTTAGCCTCAATGTGACATTTCAACAAATCACATGTGCTGACAGTCAAGACTTAAATCACACTGTGCATCTGCATAGTCTAACTTAGGGCTGTGAATGTTGCTACTGACCAAAACTTACCCTAAAGTGTCAACAAATAATTCAGATTTCTTTAATACTTTTCGGTGGTTCGTTGAGAAATGAGGGTAGATTATCACTTGATAATTTCAACGCCAAACAAGTAAAATTATCAAAAAATTGCCCCTGCTTTTTATGCTCCCCGAAGGGAGAGCATATAGCCGCCGCTTTGTCTGTCCGTCCGTAATTCCGTCCGTCCGTCCGTCCGTCCGTCCCCACCTATTTCTCCATAACCCCTGGGCCAAATTCAATGAAACTTACCATGTGAACTCCCTATGATATAGTGATGATGCATCTGTGACGGTTTTTGGATTTGAGGCCTCGTCACGGGAAAAGGGGACTTAGGGTAAAAAACAGTTTTTCCCAAATTTCTCCTAGTCTAACAGTCAGAATTTAGTGAAATTTCATATTTGAGTAGCAAATCAGATGCCCTTTACTATAAACAATTCGAAATTAACGTAAAAAATATATATCATGGAAAAAGGGGGCTTAATGTTTGTTACCTTTACGTTAGCGCATAAAATACAGTTATTCTTTCATTTCTCCTAGTCTTATGCTCAGAATTTGATGAAATTTCACATTTGAGTGGCAATTCAGATGCTCTTTACCCTAAACTATTTGAAATTTGTGTCTAAAAATATGTCATGCAAAAAGGGGGTTTAATGTTTGTTACCTTTATGTTAGCTGAATAAGATAACAGCTTATTGGAGTCTTTGAAATCTGACCACAGAGCATATCTCCTAAAGTATAATAGCTATCAACTTGAAACTTTATGGGTGGATAGATCTTATGGAGGACAAGTGCAGTGCACAAGAACTACAACTCTTGCTTGCATAATTTTGGAGTTATTGCCCTTTGTTATTTTTGATACTAAGATTATGTCTGGAGCACATCTCCTAAAGTATAATAGCTATCAACTTGAAACTTTATGGATGGATAGAGCTCATGGAGGAGAAGTGCTATGCACAAGGACTACAACTCTTGCTTGCATAATTTTGGAGTTATTGCCCTTTGTTATTTTTGATACTTAGATAATATCTGGAGCATATCTCCTAAAGTATAATAGCTATCAACTTGAAACTCTATGGGTGGATAGATCTCATGGAGGAGAAGTGCAATACACCAGAACTATAACTTTTGCTTGCATAATTTTGGAGTTATTGCCCTTTGTTATTTTTAATACTTAGATTTAATAGGAGGTAAATCTCTGACAGTACAAAAGAATCTATTAGGCTTCAGTTTACTATCAAGCTTTTGTGGCGGGGGATGTCCATGTCCAACATGGCTCTTGTTTTTGTGACAATGCCTTATTCGGGGAGCATAATCCGTCTCTGACGGCTCTTGTTTTCATAACACTTTATCTGATGTTGGCTGAATGGAAATCAATGAACAAATTTTAGTGATGACATTAAAACATTGCCTTATCGCAAAATGATGTGCTTGACAAATCTTTCATTTCAAGAATAACAATAGCTATATTTTCAGGAGTGGCGCCACTCCTGAAAATATAGCTTTTGTTCGTCACTCAATAAAAAGATCAATCGATCTTACAAACAAACAATTATCCTCTATATACTGTCTAGGCTCCTGATTGTCCATCAGGCATACATGATATTGTTAGAAATATCATGCACAGGCTCATTTGTAAGTTATAGAGAAAATTGACCATCCTGAAGATTGCAATACAAATATTTGTGACGAGGTTGAATCTAGCACTGGTCAACCAGTGTTGGCATTTTGAAGTTAATGTTAAGTGTTTAAGAATGACAATTTTTAAATGACAGTACCAGGCAAAGCGCCAAAAGGGGAATACTCTTTCTCTAGAAAACATGAATCATGCCAATTTTTAGCTCACCTGAGCTCATCGTGCTCAAGGTGAGCTTTTGTGATCATTGAATGTCTGTCGTGCGTCGTCTGTGGACTGTCGTCCGGCGTCCTGCGTCAACAATCTTAGTGTTTACACTCTAGAGGCCACAAATATTGCCCAATCTTCATGAAACTTAGTCAGAATGTTGGCCAGGTCACAAGGATGAACCCTATTGAAAATGGGAAGGATCCAGGAAAAGGGGCCTTAAAGACAATTTTCTTGTTTACACTCTAGAGGCAATAAATATGGCCCAATCTTCATGGGTAAGTTCATATGGGACTCGGTTTCAACCCAAGTTAACCGGGTTTCCATCAGAACAATCTCAGTTTCGACACTAGTGTTGTCATTTTAACCTTTCAACCTCGACGCTTCTGATCCTGGGTCAGGCTGGTGTTACTGGGGTTCCGAAATAGCGCACAACAATTTGAGTACAAAAAGAAACTTTGTCTTTTACTTTAAACAACAAATATTTTTTTTCTTATTTCATATAGTATTTTGCACGAGTTTATAACATTTGTTTATGGAATAACGATATTTCATGAACTAATGTCCTTTCTGCGCATGCATATTACACTTAATTTTAAATTATTACATCATCTTACGCGACTCCCGGGCTGCCATATGAATTTCCCCCATGAAACTTAGTCAGAATGTTGGACAGGTCACAAGGATGAACCCTACTGAAGGATCCATGCTATATAACGGGAAAAGGGGCCTTAATGACAATTTTCTTGTTTACACTCTGGAGGCTACAAATTTGGCCCAATCTTTATGAATTTGGTCAGAAGGTTGGCCAAACCACAAGGATGATCCCTCTTGAAAACGGGAAGGATCTGTGCTATATCACAGGAAAAGGGGGCCTTAATGAGAATTTTCGTGTTTACACTCTAGAGGCCACAAATATGGCCCAATCTTTATGAAATTTGATCAGAATGTTGGCCAGGTCACAAGGATTAACCCTATTGAAAATGGGAAGGATCTGTGTCATATCACAGGAAAAGGGGCCTTAATGAGAATTTTCGTGTTTAAACTCTAGAGACCACAAATATGGCCCAATCTTTATGAAATTTGATCAGAATGTTGGCCAGGTCACAAGGATTAACCCTATTTAAAATTGGTAAGATCCATGTCATATCGTGGGGAAAAGGGGGCCTTAATGTCAATTTTCGTGTTTACACTCTGGAGGCCACAAATATGGCCCAATCTTTATGAAACTTGGTCAGAATGTTGGCCATGTCACATTAAACTTGTTTAGAAAAGGCTAGAAAATTATGCAGTGATCTTAGAAATAGAATAATGTCTTTCTTTGAAAAATTTTAATGATCATTTAATGATCTTCCAAGCATTTAATTTTGCTAAATGAGAAGTCAAAGAGACGAAGGTGAGCGATATAGGACCATCATGGTCCTCTTGTAATATTTCTTAGTGGGGTTGGTCTACCTTAATACACCAAGGTTCGATTCTTCTTTTCCGACTATTTATCTACCACCTATGGGATGATAATCGTAGACCTATGTGGGGTAATAGCTGGAGGCTAGGAAAGGATTTGATGTTAATGCTGGTGTGAGAAATACCAGGAACCTATTATTGTTAGGCGCTCAAGCTTCTGCACTATAATTGAAAGATTGTCGGATTAAACTCTATTAAAAAAATACTACCTCAATTCATTGTTTGTTGGAGCCCCCTATGTTGTATCTTTAGCTTTATTTAAGCTTAGATTGATACAATATTTTGGTAACCTTACAACAATTTAATCCAAAAGTCAAACTTCACTTTTCTCTCTATCACAGACTGGTAAAAATACAATACAAGTGGATTTCACATCAGCTGTTAATTATGCCAGATTCCGTGCTAAACATTACCCCTACTTCATCCCCCCTGCTTTCCCCTATCCAGCCCTTCATGGGGATCCCTATATGGCTATGATAAGGAAAATGCAGTGTTCCTTTTCTGATGATTTTGGTCCCACATTTCCCACACATGGAATTTGGTAAGGCTTTGTGGTTTAAAGTGCACCTTTTAAGTTTGTTTTATTCGGTACTCTTTTTACTTTTTGCTTCTTTGGATATTCCATAATAACTCTATTTACTAACATTTACTTTAACTGTCATTTAAGTATTAGGATTTCATCATAAAATATGCCTGAAGAGAGGATGATTCTGGATAATGATTTTGGTGTACTAAAGCCATTCAAAAATCTTAAAGTTGTAGCATTGTCATTACCATGTCATCGTTTACCCTTATCATGCTTAATAAAACTTTGGAAAATTGCATTAAAATCAAAGTGCCAAAAGCTCTGAAAGCCTGAATGAGTCAGTAATTCTTTTGAAATTACAAGTTTCAGACTTTCTTTTGCTTTAAAAGGAGAACAGATGGTATAGACTAAAACCAGACTGCACATAATGTGCAGGCTGATCTTTGCCTATACCTACTGCCAAACCAGGAATATTCCTGGTTCAGCATGACAAGGGTTGAAATGGGTTAAAGAGTAGGTGTTTGTTTAAGACAAACTTTAACCTTGTCCATATCGCGCATACATGGTTTTTTTTGTCCATTGCAAGTGCATCAAGGGGAATGACTCTTATTGCAACATTTATAAGAATTATTCCCCCAATTTTGACTTTGAATTTTCAGCCATTCATTCATTTTAAATCAACCCTTTTATCTTGTATCTGTAGGATTCTTAGTTTCCTGAAGTCAAAAAATGTATTTATTTCATGAATTTGGTAACGACTAATTGAATCCAGCTGAGATTATTATGGTTATAATTATTTGTTTGAAATGAAGAAACAAGAAGAAAATTAAAGTATTTGTATGAGTGGAGATATATAGGGGTATTTGTTAAAGATTAATCCTTATCCTGCTAAATTTTAATTTGTCTCAAACAATTGGCTCATTTTTTAGATATTCTAACCAGTTTGACTCAAGTTTTTCCTGTAATAACCAAAAAGCAGTCAGTTTAGGCTAAGAAAAGACTGCATGTCTTTCCAGGCTTATCTTAGTCTACATTGCCTGCCAAAGCCTTGTATGAAACTGGAAAATATTATAAATAGCAGGAAAAGGGTTAACTTCTAACAACAAACTATCTCTATCTATTTCTAGACTGGTCCAAACAAGATACAGATCAGATTCAAGTCTGCAGTAAATTATGCCAGAAAGATATCTCAATCATGCCCCTACAGAATTCCCCCAGAATCAGTGGCCCCTACCCAACACGGCCAGCCCCACTGTAACATGATTCGTAAGGAGCAATGTTCCTTCTCCTGGGACTGGGCCCCTTCATTTCCTTCCCAGGGAGTTTGGTATGTTTATCAATTAATAACTTATCAATATTTGTACTGAGTAACCGTTTGAGAAATTTATTTTCATGGTGAGATTGGCAATTTTTGTGGCAGATTTGTGTAGGTAACATACTAATGCACATTCAATTTTATAGCTAGGCTGTTTGGGGAGAAAACTTAAGGAATAGCCTTGACACCTTTTTTAAATTGATGTGGTTGTCATTTTGCAAAAACTTTGACATTTTGTGATATCTCAGGTTCAACTAAAGGGATTCACTTGAAACCTGGCACACAATATCATGTTCACCATCAAAAGAGCCACCTATACTATCTAGCGGGATAAATCTACATACATTTTGTTCAAATTATGCCCTTTTTTCAACTTAAATATTTTATTTACACCATCCGGCTCTCAACAACCCAGCTTAGGCACCCCTAGGCGCTTCTTTTGTTATATTCTCAAATGTTTAATATCAGGCAAAAGTGGTAACTAAATAAATTACATAACATTGTTAATTGAAATAAATGGATTGACTGTTATCAGTGGAAAAGAACATGTGAAATGTCAAATAGCTTGTAAATAGACAGAGCTGTCATGCCTTACTAGTCTGGCACATGCTTTTCTCTTTGTGGACAAGTATATTTTACTAAGCCTTTTATCCATGGACAAGGAAATACCAAGGCAGTTTTTGGAAAGGCATAAAGATAAAATATCTTAATGTTTATATCAAAGGATAGAAAACATTGATGTAATTGAATAAAATGGTGGCTCCAAGCATTTTATAAAGCAATATTTTCTAAAAAATTATCAATTCACTTTTTTGCAGACAAGTTCATTTTGGTCCTGGACCAGTAGAATATAATCTTTTACTTGTCCAGGAGCAAGTGGAAAATCTGTATTTTCCTCGTCCCTGAGCATCTTTCAATGATTAATTAACTCATTCATTCACTCCATTTATTCACCCCATTCATTTCTTCATTAGTTTAGTTACAAATTTGATTTATTAATAAGATTAATCAATTGATTGATAAGATCATTCATTCAACTTTCCAATCACTTTGAATGTTGTCGTTGACCAGCATTGGTTTGGAACAGTCCAATATTCTGTCATCAGTAAATTGGATTAATCTACTTCAGACAGGTACTAACACACTAACAGTAGAATTTCAATCTGCACCTTCATACGCCAAGAGTAAGGCAACTCAGCGTTCTACACCGATTCTCCCTGCTTGTGTTCCACCTGAATATCACGGGGAATGTGGCGCAAACCAGATGCGTAAAATGCAGTGCTCTTTCAGCTGGGACTGGGGTCCCTCGTTCCCATCTCAAGGGATTTGGTATTTACTCACCATACTATCACCCTGCATGAAATTAACTAGTTATTAGTCCCCCACCGGTGACCGGTTGGGGGACTATAGGTTTGCTCGATTCCGTCCGTTCGTCTGTCTGTATGTCCGTCCGTCTGTCACACTTTTGTCCGGCTATATCTTCTAAACCATATGTGCTAGCAACTTCAAACTTGGTACACTTATAGATCTCATTGAGGAGAAGTGTCATGTTCAAGAACCGTTACTCTGCCATGCCCACTTTTTGAGTTATTGCCCTTTGTTGTTTTTACCCTTACATTCTTGTCTGGATCATATCTCCTAAACTATGTGTGCTAGCAACTTCAAACTTTGTACACTTATAGATCTCATTGAGGACAAGTGTCATGTACAATTACTGTTACTCTGCCACACCCACTTTTTGAGTTATTGCCCTTTGTTGTTTTTACCTTTTCATTCTTGTCCAGAACATATCTCCTAAACCATAAGTGCTAGCAACTTCAAACTTTGTACACTAATAGATCTCATTGAGGAGAAGTGTCATGTTTAAGAACCATAACTCTGCCACACCCACTTTTTGAGTTATTGCCCTTTTTTGTTTTTAGCCTTACATTCTTGTCCGAATCATATCTCCTAACTATAAGTGCTAACAACTTCAAGCTTGGTACACTTATAGATCTTATTGAGGACAAGTGTAATGTTCAAGAACTGTTATTCTGCTTGCCCACTTTTTGAGTTATTGCCCATTGTTGTTTTTACCCTTACATTTTTGTCCAGATCATATCTCCTAAACCATAAGTGCTAGCAACTTCAAACTTTGTGCACTGATAGATCTTATCGAGGACAAGTGTTATGTATAAGAACTGTTGCTCTGCCATGTCCACTTTTTAGCTCACCTGAGCACGAAGTGCTCAAGGGAACTATTGTGATCGATCGTTGTCCGGCGTCCGTCTGTCCATCTGTCCGTCTGTCCATCTGTCCGTCACGGCGTCAACTTTTTCCTTAAACGACATCTCCTCCTAAACTTATGGGTAAAAATCAACCAAACTTGGCAGAAATATTCCTTGGGTGGTCCCTTATGAAAATTGCTCAAATGGAAAGGATCCGTGCCATATTACGGGAAAAGGGGCCTTAATGACAAATTTCTTGTTTTCACTCTAGAAGCCACATATATTGTCCAATCTTCATGAAACTTGGTCAGAATGTTTGTTAGGTCATGAGGATGAAGTCTATTGAAAATGGGAAGGATCCGTGCCATTTCACAGAAAAAGCCGCCTTAATGACAATTTTGTCAACAATATCTTTAAACGACATCTCCTCCTAAACTTATGGGTAAAATCAACCAAACTTGGCAGAAATATTCCTTGGGTGGTCCCTTATGAAAATTGCTCAAATGGAAAGGATCCGTGCCATATCACGGGAAAAGGGGCCTTAATGACAAATTTCTTGTTTTCACTCTAGATGCCACAAATACGGTCCAATCTTCATGAAACTTGGTCAGAATGTTTGTAGGGTCATGAGGATGAAGTCTATTGAAAATGGGAAGGATCTGTGCCATTTGACAGAAAAAGCCGCCTTAATGACAATTTTGTCAACAATATCTTTAAACAACATCTCCTCCTAAACTTATGGGTAAAAATCAACCAAACTTGGCAGAAATATTCCTTGGGTGGTCCCTTTTAAAAATTGCTCAAATGGAATGGATCCGTGCCATATCACGGGAAAAGGGGCCTTAATGACAAATTTCTTGTTTTCACTCTACAAGCCACAAATATTGTCCAATCTTCATGAAACTTGGTCAGAATGTTTGTTAGGTCATGAGGATGAAGTCTATTGAAAATGGGAAGGATCAGTGCCATTTCACAGAAAAAGCCGCCTTAATGACAATTTTGTCAACAATATCTTTAAACGACATCTCCTCCTAAACTTATGGGTTAAAATCAACCAAACTTGGCAGAAATATTCCTTGGGTGGTCCCTTATGAAAATTGCTCAAATGGAAAGGATCTGTGCCATATCACGGGAAAAGGGGCCTTAATGACAAACTTCTTGTTTAGACTCTAGAGGCCACAAATATGGTCCAATTTTCATGAAACTTGGTCAGAATGTTTGTTAGGTCATGAGGATGAAGTCTATTGAAAATGGGAAGGATTGGTGCCATATCACAGGAAAAGGCGTCTTAATGACAATTTTTTTGTTTACTCTCTAGAAGCCACAAATATGGTCCAATCATCATGAAACTTTGTCAGAATGTTTGTTATGTCATGAGGATGAACTCATTTGAAAATGGGAAGTATACGTGCCATATCACGGGAAAAGGGGCCTTAATGACAATTTTCTCGTAAGAGCTCCAAACGCCACAAATATAGTCCAATCTTCTTGAAACTGGATCAAAATGTTTGCCAGGTCACAAGAATGAACTCTGTTGAAAATGGGAAGGTTCATGCCATATCATAGGAAATGGAGTCTTAATGATAATTTACTTGAAATATCAGGTGAGCGATTTAGGGCCCTCAGGGTCCTCTTGTTGAGTTATTGCCCTTTGTTGTTTTTAGTCTTACATTCTTGTCTGGATCATATCTCCTAAACTATAAAATAAGTGCTAGCAACTTTAAACTTAGTCTACGTATAGATCTCATTGAGGACAAGTGTCATGTACAATAACTGTTACTATGCCACACCCACTTTTTGAGTTATTGCCCTTTGTTGTTTCTATCCTTACATTTTTGTCCCGTACTTATCTCCTAAACCATAAGCCCTAGCAACTTCAAACTTTATACAATGGTAGATCTCATTGAGAAGAAGTGTAATGCACAAGAACTGTTACTCTGCCACATCCACTTTTTTAGTTATTGTCTGTTGTTGTTTTTTATCCTGACATTTTTATCGGACCATATCTCCTGAGCCATCAGTGCTAGCAACTTCAAACTTGGTACACTTATAGATCTCATTGAGGACAAGTCGCATGTACAAGAATCATTCTTCTCCGCCCACTTTTGGAGTTTTTGCCATTGGTTGTTTTGACTCTTATATTTTTGTTTGGGATATTTTGTTCAAAACCTAATGTGCTAGCAACTTCAAATTTTGTATACAGTTATAGATCTAGTAAGTAGGAGATATATTATAAGAAAGGATTTTTTGTTATCCAGTTGGGGACTCCTGTCCTGTATTGCATCGCAATACGACATGCACTTCTTTTAAACTAAATTTCACTATTTCTAACTCTTTGAATATCCTTTCCTACTTAATATATACTCTACCAAATTTGGACCAACATTGTTACCAAGGGCTTGTCCGAGCTTTCCAAATTTTTTATTCAGTGACTTCTTGACCTTGAATTTCTAGGAATCAAAACTGCTGTTGAAGGGGACAAAACAATAAAATAATTGTATAATTAGAAAATATTTTTAAGTTATACTGATTGTTTCCTTTCCATGAATCTCTTATGAAGAGTATGAAGTAGACAATTAAAATTCCTTTATATACACAATTATTTGAAAGCAGTATCAAGATGCGTTACTGAAATTAAAACGGTCAAATTGACCTCCTGAAAAAAAAAAGAAGTCAAAAATAGTATTTTTCAGAATTTTAAAGGTTCAAAACCCTTGTTAAATGGTCATACAAAAGCACTGGTATCAACTTCTCCATCTGTCAGGCCTTCCATCTGTCTAACTATCCATACTTCAATCCAAACCTCCATCCTTTTCTTGTTGACACATCTCCTCCTATATTTTGCTTGGATTTGGATGAAACCCTTCACAGAATGTTTCTCAATGCAGTGTTCCTTCAGCTGGGACTGGGGTCCCCTGTTCCCTTCTCAAGGGATTTGGTATATAATAACTATATTATCCTCCTGTTTGCCATTTCCTAGTTATAATTACTTGAAGTGCACTATTTCAAACCTTTAAATCTCCTTTCCTACTCATTTTTCAATATCATGTAGTGTGGATAAAGTACATGTAGAGCATTGACTTTTCAGTCAATAGATCTTGATTTCAATTACAAGGAGTGGTATTCTATCATTTGCTGCATGTCAAATTTTCAGTGTAGCTAATGCCAACCCCTAAAAACAGAATCATGAGGGGTTTGATCACAGAGTTGCAAGAACTATACTAGTACTAGGTTCCAGATCTATTAAAATCTTTTGCTATGTTTAAATAATCTACTGGACTGAGATCATGTTAAGTTTTCAGTTATTATAAGCTCCACTGGACAAAGTCCAGCAAGACTATTGTGGCCTGGTGTCCCTCGTGAGTGTGCATGTGCGGCTGTTAGTTTTTTATTTAAACATCTTCTTCTCTGAAACGACTGGGCTGATTTCAGAGAAACTTTACCAGAATGTTCCTTGGGTGACCCTTTTCAAAAGTTGTTCCCAAAATTTTGATTGGCCCATAAATATGGGTATGGCAGGGTTTTGAGCCCAAAATCTTTGAATGACATATCCTTCTGAACAAAAAGGCCAATTACAATGAAACTTAAGTAGAATATTCCTTGGGGACCCTTTTCAAAAATTGTTAATGAAATTTTGATTTGCCCATGAATATGGGTGTGCCAGGGTGGGACTTATCTTGAGAACTAAACTATTTAATGACATCTCCTCCAAAACAACTTTGCCAATTTCAATGAAAAATTACCAGAATGATCCTTTGGTGACCTTTTTCAAAAATTACTGGTATTTTGATTGGCCCATAAATATGGGCGTGGCAGGGCCAGGTTTATATTGAGCCCAAAATCTTTGAATGACATCTCCTCCTGAACCTCTTGGCCAATTTCATTGAAACTTTACCAAAATGTTTCTTGGGTGACCCTTTTTAAAAATGCCTGCAAAATTTTGTTTGGCCCATTAATATGGTTGTGGCAGGGTATGTGGCTTATTTTGAGCCCAAAATCTTTGAAGGACATCTCCTCCTGAAACACTTGGGGAATTTCAAAGAAACTTAACCAGAATTTCCTGTGATGACCCTCTTCAAAAACTGTTCACAAAAACTGTTCGCAAAATTTTGATTGGCCCATAAATATGAGTGTTGCAGGTTGGGGATTATTTTGAGTATCCTCAGTAATGAATGGGTGGGCAGTGTTTATTTTCATTTATAATTCTTGGAATAACATCCCCACTTCATCAATTAGGCAAATGTGAATGAAACTTTGCCAGAAAGTTATTTGAATGAAATCCACTGGACCAATAAAATTCAGAGGAGTGGTTTAGGGCCATTCTGTCCCTCTTGTTTCTTTGTAGTCTGCTAAGATTTTTTGGAATTCAAATCAATCAAAGTCAAAATTGTCAAGTAATGGGTGAAATGAAATTTATTTAACAATTTGAGTTTAATAAGTGTATTTTTAAAGTGATATATAAATAGTCTTTTCCATGTAATTTTACAAATTAGTTATATGTGTTCACTTCTGATAGCTTGTAAATAGGTATCAATCTTGGAAACAGTCAGAATTCCTTCTTAATGATGGTGACTTTCATTAACTTCTATTTTCAATATCTCTCTTTCAAATCTTGAGATGTTTATGCCAGTGAAGGGATACAGGCACTCTTTGGCCTTTTGCTCTTGTTTCTTTCTTGTCAAAGTCAATTTAATTTTGAAATAATACTCCTTCAAAGTTACTTGCAATATAACTATATCTATCATTGTAAGTTCTATATTACCTCTTACACTATTTCACCTGCTAAGGATTACTTGAATAATTTAATAGAATAAGGTCGTCAAAGGTAGAATTAAGAATAGGTATGCCAGTCGAAAATCTTAAGTGACAACTCTCCAGTGAAAAAATTCAAATGAGTACCTACATGACAAGGTTTATCATAGTTATGTGAAAATATTCTGATTTGAGTTGAAAAGAAGTTATGTGCAATAAAAAGAGCATCATTAGAAACTATGCAATTGATTTTTAAAATTAATTTGCTTAATAGAACTACATGTACCTTGTTGTGGAATTTTATATATATAAGATTAGATTTTATTTGCTAGAAATCTAGCCCTGCATTCAGGATGACAAAACTGTGTAAACTGTTTACAAATTTAACTAGGCCTATATACCGTCTACATGCACTTGCGTGCAAAGCGTGGTTTAACTAGCAAAAAGTGTTCACCATTTTGTCATCCTGAAAGCAGGGCATGTTTTTAAAACTTCAGGATTTTTAATAAATTTCAATGGACAGAATTAATATCTATTTTCTAGGAAAGACATCTACATGCAGTCCTACAGTAGTGCAGTATTGAGGGAGGTCACTTCAGAGACAATTAATAGTAAGAGATTAAACATCTTTTGGAATTTTCTGATTCACTTAATCTTTTATTCACTCCATCTTTTTATGATGGAGGTGTGTATATTCTGTTTACTTATTTTTGCTTCATTGGCATATGCCCATATGAGCAAGGCCATAGGATGGAGGTGTGTGTATTTCTGTATATTTAGTGTTGCTACATTGGCATATGCCCATATGAGCAAGGCCACAGAAGATAGTTAGTTGTTATGGGGGATAATGCAGGGATACATGATGATACTGCTACTGAGATCTGTCATGGTTCTTTAACTTGCTGAATTTGAAGGACCATCACATCACATCAGTGCAACACTATTGTAAGTGCATATATGGTTATAGACACTTACAATGGTGTTGCATTGACCTCTCGATTATTAGTTTTTTAGTCACTGCCAAGCTTTGGAGTTAAACTGATGAATATTAAACTTTGTCTAATTAGAAGCTAGGTCCTCTAGTCCTCTAGAAACTGAGCTTATGGGTCTGACAAGGATGGAGGTACATTGTAGTAACACCTTATGTCATTGCCAATATCTTTGTTACCATACTGCAAAACCTTTGGACATTTTGTGATATCTCTAGTATTACTAATGGCATAAAATTGTGGACAATCTTTATTTCAGTGTTTCTACCCTGTAATTCATGGTTTGACTTGATTTTCTACCACTTCTGCCCTATTGTTTCGACCTTGAATGTTAATTTTAAAGAACACAAATTTTACATTTCTAAAATTCAGATAAGAATGGGACATGGGCGTTGATTGTTGAAGCCTTCATGGTGGTCACACCCAATGTCGGAGTTCAAGGAACTGTAACAGTCATACTGTCTAACACCAGCATTAAAGCATCTAAGCCAGTCACTCTTACTTCAATAACTGGTAAAGTCCGCTTGGAAATTCTTGTACCAGCAGTAAGTATATTAGTCATTTATAGAGAATAACATGTTAATGTCTTAAAATGTCAATGTTATCTGGTTGAGGTTGGGAGAATTTATCATGACGAGGCTTTGCCAAGTCATGATAAATTCTCCCAGTTGAAACCAGATAATATTGATATTTTAAGACACTTACATGTAATTCTATTGATAATGCGATTAATTTTCAGTGCTTCATTATGATAAACCATTAAAAATCAAAGAAATTAAGGTGATAGTGTATGCAATTTGTTTCTAAAAAATAAACTGTCTGATATCATTTTATGTTATCAGACAGGTGATATCAGGTCTAAACAGGCTTCATTGCATTATAATATGGAACACCAGTATAAGAACATCTAAATCATTGTAATTTACTATGATGAAGCATGATGCTAGTGACAACAGTAAATATGTCGCTTTCTCTCTTAGCAGTCAATCTCACTTCTATTCCAAATATTGCAGAAGCAGAAAGGAATTATTATTTTCCTAATAAAAGTTAAAGGAGGATTCCATTTCCATCTCTCTATCACATTATAAATAATCATCTCCCTTAAATCAAATGAAGAAGTCTGGGCTGCTCTGTTATAAAATATGATCATTGAATCATGAAAATAAATAATTTGACTCTGTTAATTTCAATTTCAGAGTGAGAAGATAAAGATGTGGTGGCCTAACGGTCATGGCAACCAGACTCTGTATGACCTTCAAGTGACCTTCAAAGATAACCAAGGTCAGATTGACAGTAGGAAGATTAGGATTGGATTCAGAACTGTGGAGCTGGTACAAGATTATGCTTCAGCAAATAAATCAATAGGTGTGTTTTGAAAATTACTTTAATTTCTTCTATTTTGTGACTTTTTCAGGAATTTTAAAAAAGTTTCATCATACAATCGTCCTCAAGAGATTTCCTACAGATTCTAAACAACATAGGACTATTCCATAACAGAGAGACACAATTCTAGTTTACTCTTGTCCATTCCAGACAACACTTCCTTCAGTGTACAGATAGAAAAGTAGATGCCAATTAGCCTATTAACCCTTGTCATGCTGAACCTGGAATATTGCTGCTTTGGCAGGAGCTATAGACAAACATCAGCCTGCTTATATGTGGAGTCTGATGATTGTCTACACCACCTGTTTCTCACTTTCAAACCAGAATTATCAATAGATTTAGTTTTTCAAATAAAAATTGACCAACAGTTGGTACTTTCAGTGCTTTTTGTCCTTTGATTTTGATGCAATTTTTTAGCCAAAATTAATTCAGCATGACAAGGGTTAAAGCATTTGAGAAAGGGAGATATTGCTTGTCACATTAAGTTTCTTCCTTTTATGCCCCCGCATCAAAAGATCAGGGCATATTGTTTTACCATTGTCTGTCCGTCTGTTTGTCTATCCATCCATCCGCCTGTCTGTCTGCAAAACTCAATAAAAAAACTTAACATTGCAAATATTTCCAAGTTTATTCAAGATACAATACTCATATTTGGTATGATGATAGATCTCAATGAATGATACGCATCTGCTGGTCAGGGTCATTTGATAAGGTTATCAGTCAAGATCAAATTTCTAAAAGAAAATTGCAATTTCGTGGGCATTGGCGTTTTACAAACACATCTTGTTCAGTGATGCGCTCTCACAATATTTTCCTAAATGCATCAAAATGCTGTTAAGTAAGCAATTTATGATGAGTTAGCCTTTTTTGATTTTCAGGTAGACTGTTTTATTTCCGTATAAATGGCCGGCCAATATTTTTCAAGGGCACCAATTGGATTCCAGCTGACAGCTTCTTGGAGAGAGTAACCAGAGATAGACTCTATAATTACCTCAAGTCGGCCACTGATGTACACATGAATGCCATGAGAGTTTGGGGTGGTGGGGTAAGTGTAATGGCTAACTATTTCCTCTGGCATTTGATCACTGGTTCAAGCAATAAAATGTTTTAACTCAATTCCATAAATTTTGTTGCTTTTATAGAGTTACAAAAAATACCTCATAAAACAATTTGCTAAGAATCAGAAAAATAATTTGGATTTACAGTAAAACTTGCGTTAAGCGACCACTTAGAGACCAATAAAAAGCAGTCATTTATTGGAACTGTTGCTTAATGCAATCTGCAATTATACATAAGATGTGTTATTTGACAGCATATATAGTTTGTGACATAATTCTTAATGAATCCATTGTGGTTCATCCCCATTAGAATTGTCTCATCGAGACGATTTTAATGGATTCTAATGTCACAAGATTCAATGATAAACAATTTTTTCATTTCAGAATGTCACTTTTGCTTACCATGCAGGGTCTTTTTATGATGGTCACTTGATAAAAGTGGTTGCTTAATACAGGTGGTTGCTTGAGCAATATAGACTGTATTTGAAAATAATTTCTCATTATTACTTTCTTGAATGATTAGATGTAGTGTTTGAAAGATTACAAGGTTTAATGGTTGTCATGATTGTACAATATGGCATTAGATTTTACAGGAGTTGTGTCAAGGAATTAAATTTAAATTGATCACTTACCTTTTTCTAAATGCTTTTGGACCATTGTTTATGCCAGTTATCATGTCTAGTGAAGAAAACTTAATACTTCCATTATAAATGGAGATATGATCATATATCTAATGGACGACAATAAAAATACATGACTGACAATAGGATGTAAGGGTGGAGTTCCTTTTTTTTCACAAAAGTAGTATTATCATAATATCAGATCAGGGTTTTAGTTTGACATCAACAAAATACGGTCCAAAGGACTCAATCATTGGGATCTTAGGGGTCCTTTCTTAAATTTTGGGAGTCTCTGATTTAGGTATAGACTATTTCTTTTAGGATATAATCTTGAATTTTGTAGAATTAGAGGTATTACTTGGTTAAAGGGATAGAAATTGATAGAAGTATATTAATATTTCGGGCTTGACTTCAGGAAATAATTGAAGACTGATTGAATCAGTCTTACATTCTTTTCTGAAGTTGAGCCCCAAATAGTCTTAAGGACTCACATCACATAGTTTTGAGGGTCCTACCTACTTACATTTGCGTCTCAGATGTGCATAAGCTGCCACCCTTAAAACCCGGATCAGATAGCAACCAGATCATTTTGAATAGATTAGAAGACATCTACAGGTATTCAAGTTACAGGGATGTTGGAAATACAAATTTTCTCCACTTGTCCTCAGACAAGTAAAATATATATTTCTTTGTCCCAGATCAAAAATAACATGTCATCAAAAGAGAAAATCAATCAATTTTGAGAAAACCTTTTTTTTTATAGGAAGAAAATTCTCCAGTATTTTTTTTATCATTAGCAATGTTTACTACCCTTTGACATTAACATTATGATAATATGTTTAGTACCATTCTGATATGTGTCCTGGTATTTACTTGTCAACGGACAAGTGGCATAGAAAAATGTGCTTGTCCGCAGGTAGAAACCTGTGTTGGACAAGTCAGGCATGGGAATTCCAGACCACTGAGTTATGTTTAGGTTATTCTGTTTGGTCACTTTCAGGTGTATGAATCCAGAGAGTTTTATGAGATTTGTGATGAACTTGGCATAATGATATGGCAGGACTTCATGTTTGCATGTTCCATGTATCCGACTGATATGGACTTTTTGTCTTCTGTTACAAAAGAAGTCAAACATCAAGTAAGTGTCATATAATTTATGCAACATTTCATAATGAAACTTAAAATGTGAAGATTGAATGTTTTTCTGTTTGATGGGAAAAATGATATCTGATCTTTGAACAGATGCAGTAATTCTTATTATTTATGATTTTATGCCCCCAAATCGAAAAATTGGAGGCATTTTCTTTTACTGTTGTCCATCTGTCTGTCTGTTGGTCTGTCAGTCAGTCTGTCTTCAAAATCTAATAACTATACATTGCCAATTACTTAAAGGCTATTTAAGATACAATCCTCAGATTTGGTAAGATGATAGAAATCGGTGGATCACATCTACAAATACAAAGGTCAAGGTCATGTGACAAGGTCATCTGTCCAGGTTAAAGTTTTAAAAAAATGCTGTCTTTTTGGTGGGCAATTGGTGTGTCACAAACACATCTTGTTTGCTTGGCCTTTTTGCTTAAAAACCCAAGTGCAACATCCATTTTTGCTGTTGTTAGAGTCAGAAGTGTTGTTATGGTCTGGATTATCATACATATACCTTAACATGTTGTGATATCTCTGGTATGATAATAAGATAACTGAATGATTTTTTAGCTCAGCTGTTTTGATAATCATAGACTTTTGTGGAATAGCAGCTGGAGGCTATAGAAAGATTGTAATGGTAGTACTGGTTTGAGAAATACCAGGGGTCCATTATTAGGTGCTCGAGCCTCGGGGATATAACTGAAAGATTGTGGAAAGCAGCAGTTAACACCATTCAAACAAATCCATTCCAGATTAGAAGAATCAAGCACCACCCTTCTATTGTAGTCCTAAGTGGAAACAACGAGAATGAGAAAGCCCTGGTGCAGAACTGGTACGGGACAAATTCCAATTTCTCACTCTACAAATCAGACTACCTTAAACTTTATATAGATACAGTATATGCTGTAGTGAAACAGGAAGATACGAGTAGACCATTTTTAGCCTCAAGTCCATCCAATGGGGTTGAATCTGAGCTAGAAGGATGGGTGGCTAAAGATCCAGCTGATACACATTATGGCGACAGTAAGTTGTTTTATCTCATAACTATACAAATATCTGTGTGATAACCCCCCTTTATGATATTTTTTATGTTTTCACATTGATACTTTCAGAGCAATGACCTAATGCGGTTATTTTTAAAAACTTGCATTTCTGTCAGAAACATCAAAGAAAAACAAGGCAAATAGAAGTTATAAGATCAATATACTAAGTTCTTAGTGTAATATATGAAAAAATATCTTGCTCTGTTGTGGGAATTGACAATTGTCGCCGCACAGCCTCAACAATTATCAATTCCCCCGACCTTGTTATATATTTTTTTCAATACAGAACACTAAGTACATATTATACATAACACATCCATTCAAAATCACTTTTTTATTGAAGACAGGTTTACCTGTCTTTCAATATAGGGATCGTCGCCATCGGATTCTGATAACAAACCTACATGTGTCATTACGCTCAAAAAAGTAGACCCATTCATAAAAATAAACGCGGCAAAAATAATCAATAGTTTAGCAATATACCGTAAAATTTTGGTGCTGACCTAAATTCTGGCCGGGACCTCAGGGGAGTGAACACGTGATCTATGCAGAAGTTGCCTGCAGAAACGTGTTTTACATTCGTAAATGGTGCTGTTTTAGGGCGTTTTCGGCTGCAATCTTTTGCATTTGCTCCAAATTTTCAATTGCATCCTACAACTGTTTTTATACATAACATTGGCAAGCTTATTTCAGTTCCCCATTTTAGACTCCCTATTTCTCGTAAAATTGTGCGTTTGTGTGTCCTTAAGGTTGCTTTATTTATCCGTCTCCCGCGGGCCTGTCGTAGTGTAAATGGATGGAGATAATTAGTCAAATCCTGGATCAGATAATAAATGTAAAAGAAATTTGAACAAATTTCCAATTCAGGGCAATATTCACCATGGCAATGAAATGTTCAGCTCTTCATCAAGGGGTAAGCAATGTGTGTCATCAGACATGTGATATCTCCTGATCTCGGCGTATTCTCTCGATATTTTACCCTTCCTCCCGCTCTCCCGATCGGGAAACCATTTCTCCCGACCTGAAGAAGTTTGAGCCTGAAAAGAAAATCAGGGAGCCAAAAATGCAAAATCGCCGGTCTGAATGCTCGAATGACGAGTGAGAAATCCAATATCGGGTAAAGTGTTGTTTATCTGTCTAGAAGTGTCATCTTTTATCGTCGTCGGGTAGATCAACTATTGCCGACAAACGGGTGCTACTGTACCTATCACCCTTCACACTGTATACGAAACGAATTATGACGATCAGCAATTTTGACCTTTCTTAGAAACAGGATCTTTAAACCGGATAAAACGTTGTTACTCAATAATACTTAAAAAAATGTAGTGGATACAACTACGGACCCTTGTATAAAGAGTCCCCGATACAAGTTAAGCTGCGATTTTTTTCACCTATTTTGAAAAATTAAAATGGTTGTAAACACAGCTAGTAAATTTCCGCCGAAAGTAAATATCCTTTTCAAAAAGCCGCGAAAAATTCCCACTCTACGCGATTAGCGTCATGAAGGAAAAGGTCGAACAAAATATGCAGAGCGACGCGTCACACGACCTTGGTAAAATTAGGCGGCATCGCAGAAAAACCCTCGTGTCGTAACGCATAATTAAGTATTTAACAAGAAGCGGTCATACTTTTATTTCGACGAAGATACTTATTTACTAGATCTACGCTTGTTTTATGGTCAAATTATCAAAGTTACAAAAAGTAAAAACTGTCTCATGCGTTCTCAAATTGTCATTCAAATTTAATTATTGATATTGAAATTAAGGAAACATCGGACATTCGCTTTTTAAATGCCACGGCGATTTCACCGGATCCTCGCTGGGGTCGTTTTGAGACTTTACACACAATTTATGAATCACCAACCGTCTTTCTCGAATTTGAAATCGTATGATTCAATCAAGTTATTTGTCAACATAAATGTTACAGATTAGAAAATAGAAAATTGTGACTGGCTCTTTACTGCTGACACAGAGCTTCTCATTAAGCTAATCAAAATGGATTAATTTGCAGAGGTAGCTCTTTCACTTTCCGTTTTCTACCGTGTTCGTCTTTAACGTCCGCGAACTCGGAATATGTTGTCCTTAATTTCAACGTTTATCGTCAATTTCCTATCAAAACCATTTATTTTTAGCGTAGTTCAGTAGCAGTTAGTGCTAGATACGATTAATTGGTCTGTCTCTTTGTCCGTCCATCCATGCATCCATCCGTCAACAATAATAAAAATCACTTTATCGAGTCATCGGATTGCATACACAATCTACATAAAAATGATCCTTATGACAAGGTCTTTTCATATTTCACATAATATTTTAAATCATGAAGAACTCTGGTTTCAATGGCAACAGAGTGAAATAAAACGTATCCAATTACAAGGCCTAGAATTTCATACTTTGCATAAATGCAGTATTACCTAATTCTTCACTACCAAACCTCTTGAAAGTTCTCTCCATTAGAAATATGCCTTGTGTTTTGGGTTTCTAGATTACTCAAAGAAATAAAGAAAAACTTAAACAGTCTCCTCCTAAGTTGCAAGGCCTACATCTTTTAAATTTGCAAAGATATTTTTTCTACTGATTATCTACGAAAAAAAAAATGAAAATGAAAAACACCTATATTGTGGGATCCTGGAATTTGCATAGAACTAAAAATTGAATTTGTAACATCTATTTCTCTGAAATTATAAGACCAAATTCTGTAGCATTACTATCCTCTATCAAAATAAATTAAAACTATAACCTTCTTTTATTAAAAAAATAAAGAAAAGAAACTTTTATGGAAGGTATTATAGTCAGTTTATGGTGTAGATGTGTATTGCCAAAACCCCATTTTTAGCCAGAACGCGCGTTACGCAAAATCTCCCTATTTGAGAGCCAATCTCCCTACGAAAAGGTCTTAATCTCCCTATGAGAGCCCATGGAAATATCACATGTATGTGTCATGTGGATTAACATTTTATTTAAGATTTTTACACATCCACTTAATAAGTTTGACTGGAAAAAAAATCGGATTTGGATCATATTGGATTGCTGGGGATAATCTATACAATTTTATAAAACAGGGTTGCAATAATTCATATGAGTTTTTAGAATACAGGAATTGCCACCATATTTCTGTTGGTTAAATGAATATTTTTATGCCCCTGCATCGACAGATCGGGGGCATATTGTTTTACTCGTGTCCGTCTGTATGTCTGTCTGTCTGTCCGTCTGTCTGTCCGTCCGTCCGTCTGTCCGAAAACTTAACCTTGCCAATATCTTCAAGCCTATTCAACATACAAAGCTAATATTTGGCATGATGATAGATCTCAATGATCCGCATCCGCTGGTACCAAAGTCAAGGTCATGTGACAAGGTCAAGGTCATCTGTCAAGGTCAAACGTCCGAAAACTTAACCCAAAAACTTAACCTTGCCAATATCTTCAAGCCTATTCAAGATACAAAGCTAATATTTGGCATGATTATAGATCTCAATGATCCGCATCGGCTGGTACCAAAGTCAAGGTCATGTGACAAGGTCAAGGGCATCTGTCAAGGTCAAACTTTGAAAAAAAATGCCGTTACGGGGGCATTTGTGTTTCACAAACACATCTTGTTCATTAAGGATATTGAAAACTTACACTTGGGGATGAATAGCGGTTATGAAGGCAGTTACCCTCTTGTTAAGCTTGAATTGGCTAGAGGGATAGGTTTATCTGGAAGTGATGAGTCTTCAAAGTAAAGCATATTCATTTGTTAGGAAGGTGCAGTTTCCACATGTAACCATCAATGATTGTTTTAAATTTTTGATTCCCACTCGAGAGATCTTCTCAAAACGCCACAATTTTCATTCCAATTGTTAATATTCAGTCCTGTCTTCAATTCAGGCCTTTCAGGCCTTTGATTTGTCCCTTCTGAAGCTACTGGGCAGAATTCCTCCAAATTTTACAGGAATGATCCTTGGGACATGCTCTCTCAGATCTCTTCGTTAAATTCGGTTTAGGTTGATATCATGGGTGATATGGGCTGTCCTGAGTCAGGTTAGAAAAAGGTAGCGAAAAGTTGGTAGGTTCATGATAAGATTATTTCAATTGGTACTTACAGCATAGGATTTCATTTTAAGATCATTGATTTTTAGCTCCACTGGCTGAAAGCCACTGGGGCTATTGTCATGGCGTTGTGTCTGTCGTGCGTCCGTCCGTCCGTCCCTCCGTCTGTCCGTGCGTCCGGTCGTAAACTTTTCTTTAAAAATCTTCTCCTCAGAAACTACTGGATGGATTTCAACCAAACTTCACAGGAATGATCCTTGGGTGACCCTCTTTCAAAGTTGTTCAAGAAATTTTGATCCAATGAAAAACATGGATTTAATGGGCGTGGCTTATTTCCAAATATGGTAAAAAGTGAGTTTTCTCAGATTCTAATCAATGGATACCAATGAAATTTTACATGAATAATCCTTGGGTGATCATTGTGATCGGATGGAAAATATGCATTTTATGGGCGGAGGTCATTTCTCTATATGTTATATAGTGGAAACTTTGAAAATCATATTCTCTTAATCTAACTGATGGATATCAACCAAATTTCACTTGAATGATCCTTGAGTGACCCTTTATCAGGTTACAAAAAATCATTGTGATTGGATGAAAAATATGTATTTTATGGGCGGAGGTCATTTCTCTATATGTTATATTGTGGAAACTTTGAAAATCATTTTCTCAGGATGTAACTGATGGATATCAACCAAATTTCACTTGAATGATCCTTGAGTGACCCTTTATCAGGTTACAAAAAATCATTGTGATTGGATGAAAAATATGTATTTTATGGGCTGAGGTCATTTCTCTATATGTTATATTGTGGAAACTTTGAAAATCATTTTCTCAGGATGTAACTGATGGATATCAACCAAATTTCACTTGAATGATCCTTGAGTGACCCTTTATCAGGTTACAAAAAATCATTGTGATTGGATGAAAAATATGTATTTTATGGGCGGAGGTCATTTCTCTATAAGTTATATAGTGGAAACTTTGAAAATCATTTTCTCAGAGTGTAACTGATGGATATCAACCAAATTTCACTGGAATGATCCTTGAGTAATACTTTATCAATTTACCAAAAATTATTTTGATTGGATGAAAAATATGCATTTTATGGGCAGAGGTCATTTCTCCATATGTTATATAGTGGAAACTTTGAAAATCGTTTTCTCAGAATTTGATTTTTGGATATCAATTAAATTTCACTGGAATGATTCTTGAGTGACCCTTTATCAGTGTACCAAAAATTATTTTGATTGGATGAAAAATATACATTTTATGGGTGGAGGTCAATTCTCAATATGTTAAATAGTGGAAACTATGAAAAACATTTTCTCAGAATGTAAATGATGGATATCAATCAAACATTTTTGGTATGATCTTTGGGTGACCCATTATCATGCAGTCAAAAATTATTTTGATTTGATGAAAAATATGTCTTTTAAAAGCAGAGGTCATTTCTCTATCTTTTATATAGTTGAAACTTTGAAAATCATTTTCAACATCAGTAGAACCCCAAATATCTAAAAATCTAGTCAAAACATTTATTTGCTTTATATGAATTTCAAGCCTGTGGAGCGACTCAAGCCATTCATGGCTTTCTAGTTTTTTCTTTTGTTGAAAAACAACAAAGAAACTTAATCAGTCAATAGATATTGTATTTATTCTAGTGAATAAGTTTTCTCTTCTTTTCAGTCCATGAGTACAAATATTGGTCCCATTTCAGTCCATGAGTGCAATAAAGAAATTTAATCAGTCAATGAAGATTGTACTTTTACTAGTGACTAATCTTTCTCTTCTTTTCAGTCCATGAGTACAAATATTTGGTCCCATTCTATGACCCAAGTCAGTACAGAATCCCCAGATTTTCGTCCGAATATGGATTACAATCGTACCCCAGTTATGAAGGTCTGGTACCCGTGTATAATGAGTCAGACATGGATTATTACGGTGATTTGAATCAGTACAGGAACCATCACCCATTTGGTATATACAGTTAATCTTGTTTGAGGGACCACGTCTATTAAGCAACCATTTTTATTAAGCAACCACTTCAAAAATCCCCTTCCTTAAATAAGAATTTCCTAAAAAGAAGGTATTGTTGTTCTGAAAATTATTGAACATGAATCCCATGTTGCTCAAACTCACCAGAATCGTCTCAATGAGACGATTCTATTGAGTTATAACAAAACAGGATTTTGAGAATCTTGCAATTTTATGCATATTCTATCAAAAAGTATGTTTCTTATTTATAATTAAAACGTGTATTAAGAGACCATTACTGTAAACGGCTTTATATTGGCGGTGTCCACATTTTGCGTTTTTTCGATTACGATTTATTGGCGTTTATTTATTTTGGCGCATCTTACTTTAACGCCAAAATTAAACGCTTTATCTATATTTCATTTTTCGTCGTTCAAAACAACGTAAGTAAAAGACAGCCAATTTCTAGAGCAATGTCAACTTTCTGCACACTTAACAATAGTTTGTTTTCCCACCTTTTGTTATACTTATAATGCGTGTATAAGTTTTTCACACATTTGCTCGGTGTTTTTCGTTACAATGTATCAACCAACTTGGTTCTGGAATCTTGATATTGAGGGATCAGTGCAATACTTTTATAAGTACCTATAATTTATAGGCACTTACAATCGTATTGCGCTGACCCTTTGAAATGTCAACGTTGTCAGCAGATTTTCTTATTCCAAGTTACCTAAGTATGGTCAGCATTTTTTTTTATATAAATTCAATTAAAATTGACTAAAATGTATAGATTTCATGTCCATTTTAATAAAGAAATTTCTCATTTAACAAATATTTATGACAAATTTAGGCGGTGGATTAATTTTGGCGCATTTTAGCTTGACTGCCAATATAGCCAAAATAAAACCACCGCCAAAATGACCCCGTTTACAGTATTTTATAGGACCACCAGTGGGCGCTTAATTCAAGATTCCTGCGTTCTGTTTTGGTAAAAAAAATCAGTTTTAAAGCTTTGTAAAATGATTTTTGAGTGAAAAACTATTGTATATACCTGAGCATAAAGTAGTACCACAAAAACGTTTTTAACAGGTCAAGTTTCTCCTTTTCATGATGATACTGAATTTAAGGTATGAAGATAATATTTTTCATACTTTCATTGAGATAGCATGAAAAAAAACACACATGATAAATCTTGAATACAAATTATATGTCTCTTCAATTAAGCCAACTGATTATCATAATATTGATTGCTTTATATTACAAGCACACTAATTGGAATTTAAAGGCTTATCTTTGCATTCAGACATGAATTTAATACAGTCATTATTGTACAGAACAAAATTCAGGACAGAAGGGTTATAGAAAGAAAGATGGACAGACAAACAGTTTTACACACACTTGTACCTTTTTGATAAAGCAGTAAGGTTGAAAATAAAACTAGCTTGATTCTTATTGAGAAATCAGTGGCTTTATTGAAGAAGTAGAAGATAGCTGATGGCAATCTTGAATTCTTAAAAAAATAGATGGCTCAGCGGGAAACAGTTGTAACTGCCTATACACATATAGGCAGTTACAACTGTTACACACTGAGCCATATGTCTAATTATAAATGACATTTACTTTCTTTAATTCAGGCAATCAACAAATGGTAGTTGAGGCCAAAATGTATTTGAAGCTACCAGTCACTACAGACAAGAAACAGGAATTTAAGGATTTAATTTACATTACGCAGGTAAATATACAGTACACGAGTAAATATACATTTTATGGGTAATTATATATCACAGAGTCAGTGCAAAAACTTTTTTTAATGCCTATATATTTATAGGCATTCATAAAAGCTTTGACT
Source organism: Fragum whitleyi (assembly GCA_948146395.1). Lineage (NCBI taxonomy): Eukaryota > Metazoa > Mollusca > Bivalvia > Cardiida > Cardiidae > Fragum > Fragum whitleyi. The sequence goes on from OX411547.1 coordinate 47,685,675, forward strand.
TGACCAATTGATATTCGAAATACAGGCCATTATTTAGTACAAAGATGAATATTATTTGCAAAGACAATTATACATTACATTGGAACATCTATATAATACAGATAAAAAGATACATGAAAATACAGGGGGAATATTTTAAAAAAGTAGTAGAATTAACATTATTTAGAAAAATAAAAAACATAAATAGCATTGTATTAATCCTACCACAACAGTATTGCACTTATCCTTTTTGAAACAGAAATTTTATGCCCTTGCATTTATAAATTTGGGAGTATACTGTTTAAACCTTGTCCATCAGTAATTCTCTCATTCTGTCAATCTTTGTCTGCAAAACTTAACCAAATAACTTAAAATTGCTAATTGCTACTTCAGGGTCGGAGGTTATAAAACTTTTCTCATTGGCAATTCAAAATTTTCTCAACTTTCAATTTGAGATTAAAGCCATAATTCTGTATTAATACTCATTTTAATGTATTATCATAAAGGATATCTTTTATTTTCATACATTTATTAAAATTAAAAAAAATATATATATGTATATATAATACATACTAAGTGTTTTGTATGAAAAAAAAAATCTAACCAGCAGACATGTGATATCTCCTGATCACGGCGTATTCTCCCGATATCTTACCCTTCCTCCCGCTCTCCCGATTGGGAGACTATTTCTCCCGACCTGAAGAAATTTGGGCCTGAAAAAAAAATCAGGCAGCCAAAAATGCAAAATCGCCGGACTGAATGTTCGAATGACAAGTGAGAAATCCAATATCGGGTAAAGCGTTGTTTATCTGTCTAGAAGTGTCATCTTTTATAGTCGTCGGGTAGATCGACTATTGCCGACAAACCAGTGGTACTGTACCTATCACCCTTCACACTGTATACGAAACGAATTATGACAATCAACAATATTGGCCTTTCTTAGAAACAGGATCTAAGCCGGATGCAACGTTGTTACTCAATATTACTTAAAAAATGTAGTGGATACAAACACGGACCCTTGTATATTAAGAGTCCCCGATACAAGTTAAGCTGTGATTTTTTCACCTATTTGGAAAAATTAAAATGTTTGTAAACACAGCTAGTCAATTTCTGCCATAAGTAAATATCCTTTGCCAAAAGTCCGCAAAAAATTTCCACTCTACGCGATTAGCGTCATGAAGGAAAAGGTCGAACATAATATGCAGAGCGACGCGTCACACAACCTTGGTAAAATTAGGCGGCATCACAGAAAAACCCTCATGTTGTAACGCATAATTAAGTAAAACAAGAAGCGGTCATACTTTATTTCGACGAAGATACTTATTTAGTAGATCTACGCTTGTTTTATGGTCAAATTATCAAAGTTACAAAAAGTAAAAACTGTCTCATGAGTTCTCAAATTGTCATTTAAATTTAATTATTGGTATTGAAGTTAAAGAAACATCAGATATTCGCTTTTGAAATGCCACGGCGATTTCACCGGATCCTCGCTGGGGTCGTTTTCATGCTTTACACACAATTTATGAATCAGCAACCGTCTTTCTCGAAATTGAAATCGAATGATTCAATCAAGTTATTTGTCAACACAAATGTTACAGATCTAGAAAATAGAAAATTGTGGACTGGCTCTTTACTGCTGACACAGAGCTTCTCATTAAGCTAATCAACATGGATTAATTTGCAGAGGTAGCTCTTTCACTTTCCGTTTTCTACCGTGTTTGTCTTTAACGTCCGCGAACTCGGAATAAGCTGTCCTTAATTTCAACATTTATCGTCAATTTCCTATCAAAACCATTCATTTTTTGCGTAGTTCAGTAGCAGTGAGTGCCAGTTAGGATTAATTGGCCTGTCTCTTTGTCCGTCCATCCATGCATCCATCCGTCAAATCATAAAAATCACCTAATCTGTCATCGGATTGCATACACAATCTACACAAAAATGATCCTTATGACAAGGCCTTTTCATATTTCACAGAATATTGTAAATCATGAAGAACTCTGGTTGCCAAGGCATCAGAGTGAAATAAAACATATCCAATTACAAGGCCTAGAATTTCATACTTTAGATAAAGCAGTATTGCATAAATGCAGTATTACCTTAATCTTCACTACCAAACCCCTTGAAAGTTCTCTCAATTAAAAATATGCCTTGTGTTTTGGGTTTCTAGATTACTCAAAGAAATAAAGAAAAACTTTAACAGTCTCCTCCTAAGTTGCAAGGCCTACATCTTTTAAATTTGGAAAGATTTTTTTTTTTCTACTGATTATCTACAAAAAAAAAATGAAAAACACCTATATTGCTGGATCCAGAAATTTGCATAGAACTAAAAAATGAATTTGTAACATCTATTTCTCTGAAATTATAAGACTAAATTCTTTAGCATTACTATCCTCTATCAAAATAAATCAAACGATAACCTTCTTTTAGTAAAAAAAATAAAGAAAGGAAACTTTTATGGAAGGTATTATAGTCAGTTTATGGTGTAGATGTGAATTGCGAAAACCCCATTGTTAGCCAGAACGCGTGTTAGGCAAAATCTCCCTATTTGAGACCCAATCTCCCTATGAAAAGGTCATGGAGAGCCCATGGAAATATCACATGTATGAACGAGGTTGGGAGAATTGATGCTTGTCGAGGCTCTGCCTAGACAATTATCAATTCTCTCAACCGAGTTAGATATTTTTTTCATACAATACATTAAGTATGTATTATATTTATCTTACAACCTCTATTTGACTTGTTTTCGTCGATGTTTCTAACTACAATGCAAGTTTCTAAAAATAATTTCATTATATCATTGTTCTGAAAATAACTATGTGATATCATGAAAAAATATCATATGGGTTGTTATCACACAGATATTTGTATAGTTATAAGATAATTAGCACAACCTTGGGTTTCTGAGCAGAATAACTGAGCAAACAATATGTGTTTGTGAAACACCAATGCCCCACCAAAAAAGACAGCATTTTTTTAAAAAACTTTAACCTGGACAGATGACCTTGTCACATGACCTTGAAATATGAAATATCATACGGGGTGTTATCACACGGATATTTGTATAGTTATAAGATAAATATATTATACATACTTAGTATTTTGTATGAAAAAATTTTCTAACAATGTTGGGAGAATTCAATAATTATCAAGGCTTTGCGGAGACCACTATCAACTCCAACAACTGAGTTACATATTTTTTTCATACAATACACTAAGTACGTATTTTATTTATCTTATAACCTCTATTTGTCTTGTTTTTGTCATTGTTTCTAACTGAAATGCAAGTTTCTAGAAAATAACCGCATTATATCATTGTTCTAAAAATAACTATGTGATATAAAAAAATATCATATGGGATGTTATCACATGGATACATTTATAGTTATAAGATTAAATGCACTCCTTGTCTTTCAATTACAAAGATTGACCATGCTATTGGTATGAGGACTGAGACAGAACATTTACGTCGCTGGCAGAACCAACTCGATAAAGACGGTCAAGGGAACACTATGGGTGCTCTCTATTGGATGTTGGCAGATATATGGCAAGCACCAACTTGGGCCTCTTTGGGTAGGTTAACAAACTATTATAGCTGTTCTTTATGTCCCTTCATCAATAAGATTGTAGGCATATTGTTTCACCATTGTCAGTCTGTCTGACAGACAACATGTCTGTCTGTAAAACTTGACTTATAGTAACATTCAAATTTCTTCAAGGTAGTTCAAATTTCAATTCTTATATTTGGCATGGTGATAGATCTAGAAAAATACATGTGCAAAAAATACCAAGCGACAGGGTCTAGGTCATCTGTCAAGGCTAAGGTTTTGAAAATTTGGTGTTTCTGGGGCATTTGTGTTTCACAAATAAATCTTTTTCATATGATTATTGCTCCTAACTACATCTTGATGTTAATACTTCATTTTAAGATTATTATTTTATTTTTTTAAATCAGATACCTTATTATATAAGCTACATATCATAGTGAATATTTGAAAAGAAAATCACTGTTACTTGGAGTGGATAAATTTGTAAACATACAATGGATTTATGTATTAAAGTACAAACTTAATTTGGAATGATTCAGGATTTTACTTTTACCCCCCAAAACTATGTTTGGGAGGTATATAGGAGTCAGCCTGTTGGTCAGTCAGTCAGTTGAGGTTGGTCCGTCCGTCTATAGCTTTTTCGTGTCCACTCAATTTCTCAGCAACTACAGGGTAGATTTCATTAGACTTTTACTGATGTGTTCATTATTAAGAAGAAAGTGCAATTGATATTTGGGATACAATTCATTGACTTTTGACAGAGTTATGGCCCTTTGATGAAAAATGGCTTTTCATTATTGACAAGCACTTGTAGGGGTGGGGGGGGTGGGGGGGGGGGGGGGGGGGGGGGGGAGTATAAGTCGGCTTTGTGACAGTCAAGTTCAGGCTGGATTGAAGACAAATAGATTGCTCAGTGTGTTCAAAGCAGCTTAAAATGGCAATTAGCATATAGGTGGTTACAACTGTTTTATTTTGAGCCATTGAAAGTGGGATATTAGAGCAAAAATGAAGGTGCCTAATTTTGAAGTAGTATAAGTTAGCAAATGATGGTCAATGTAGAATATTTTGATTTTCATTCATAATGCATACTTATGAACCCTTAGATATTTGCTGAAGTATTAAACATTTATTTCAAAAAAGTTTCAAACCATTCTGGCTCAAAAAGTTGTAACTACAGTAGTCAATCAAATACAAAGCAGGCAGAATAAGCTAAGATCAGACTGCACATTTGTGCAGGCTGATCTTAGTTTTTACTGTCTGCCAAAGCTTAGTTTTAAATCATGAATAGCTTGAAAAAGATGAAGAAAACTTTAAATAGTGAGTAGAACTTCACATTATGTTAGAAAGGAAAAGGTGATATATCTTATTATACATGCCACCTACAAAGTAGAGGGGGTATATTTGTTTTATCCAGTCGTTCTGTCCATCCATCTGTGGAATTATTATCCTTTCCAGACTCATAACTAAATAAACAAGATGACCATGATGGTCCTATATCGCTCACCTTCGTCTCTGTCTCATTAAATACATCAAATTTTCAAGCAAAGTTGTACTTTTATGATTTGAGGCCTCTAAGGCTGTAAACAAGACAATTTTCACTACGGTCCCTTTTCCCATGATATGACATGGATCTTTCCCATTTTCAATAGGGTTTATCCTTGTAACCTGACAAACATTCTGACTCAGTTTTATGAAGATAGGACCATATTTGAGGCCTCTAGAGTGATAAGAGCAAAAATGTCATTATAGCCCCTTTTCCCATGATATGGCACGGATCCTTCCCATTTTAAATAGGGTTCATCCTTGTCACCTGCCAAACACTCTGACCAAGTTTCATGAAGATTGAATCATGTTTGTGACGTTTAAGGTGTAAACAAAAAAAATGTCATTAAGGCCCCTTTTCCTTTGATATGGCACAGATCCTTCCCAATTTCAATAGGGTTTATCCTTGAGACCTGATCAACATTCTGACCAAGTTTCATGAAGATTGGGCCATATTTGTGGCCTCTAGAGTGTAAACAAGAAAATTGTCTTTAAGGCCCCTTTTCCTGTGATATGGCATGGATCCTTTCCATTTTCAATATGGTTCATCCTTGTTACCTGACCAACATTCTGACCAAGTTAACCCTTTCCTGTTTAATTCCTGCTTTTTACGTGCCTGTGATTTTATTATTAAGAAAACATTGTGAAAAAAGAAGAAATTGCTTCTGACAAGCAATTTCTTCTTTTTCCACACTATTTTATACCCTACTGAATGGTTATTTTTCAAATTAAATCCACTTTTAATTTTCGTCTGCAAACCTTTTTAATTTGGACAGGTCCAAAATTATGTAAAACAGGAAAGTGTTAAATGAAGATTGGGCCATATTTGTGGCCTCTAGAGTGTAAACAAGAAAATTGTCTTTAAGGCCCCTTTTCCCGTGATATGGCATGGATCTTTTCCATTTTCAATAGGGTTCATCCTTGTGACCTGACCAACATTCTGACCAAGTTCCATGAAGATTGGATCATATTTGTGGCCTCTAGAGTGTAAACAAGAAAATTGTTGACAGAGGACGACGGATGACAGACGATGCACGACGGACGACAGACATTCAATGATCACAAAAGCTCACCTTGAGCATGATGTGCTCAGGTGAGCTAAAATGAGATCAAGAATCATGAAACTTGGCACAATTGTTGCCCATCAGTCAAGGTCACAATTGAACTTTGTTCGATTTCGGCTTACTAAACTGGGACAAAGTGCCAGTGGGGGATATTAGTCCGCTTTTGCGACAGATCTAGTTTTAGCTGCTGATATAGTGCAATTGGTAGTGCATCAGAGTCCCAATCTTCAATCGTAAGATGTCATGGATTCGATCCTTGTCATCGACACATAGCCTGTGTGACATTTGTCTCCCACCTATGAGTGGATAATCACAAATCTAAGTGGGATAACAGATGGAGGCAAGAAAAGGATGCTATATTAGTACTGCAGGGCTTGTGCTAGTTTTTCAATTTCAGGAGTCATTGACCCCTGGACCATAATATTTAGGGGGTCAAAATCGTGCAATATATATTTAATATTTTATATTTATCAGTATTACAGTTTAAAATGATCTATATAAATGGATCAACATAATTAATAAAGTGTCCTAAGACACTTTCTTGATTATGTTGACTCAATTATGTAGAATGATTATTATGATATGAAGAAAACAAATGATATATGTAATCTTCATGCTGCAAAAGTTGCTTTGCTGGAAATTCAGTAGGCCAAATTGACCCCCCCTGCAGGAATTTTTGAATGAATGGAATTATTTGGGGTCAAAACCCTGGTTTAAGGGTCAAACACAAGCCCTGTACTGGTGTGAGAACTACCAGGAATCCATGGTCAGTTGCTTTACTGTTGGTAAAGGACTGAAAAGTTGTTAAAAGTAGCATTAAAACCTGTTGAAATAAACAAATTCCTTTTTCAGAATATGGTGGAAAGTGGAAAATGCTTCACTATTATGCACAACACTTCTTTGCTCCAACTCTCATCTCACCGTTTATAAACGGAAACGAAATCGATGTATATCTAATTGTTGACGAATTACCAGTTAAGGAAGTCCGACATCCAACCACATACCAGTTGCACTTTAAACCCAAAACCAACCCAAGACCGTTCAATATATTTGATTTGAGTACATATGGGAACCAGCAGTCACATGATCCTGTGATAACCAATAAGATTCTCCCAGACAAAATTACACCCAAAACATCTGAATTTGCTGGTGTACTGTTTATAGACTTGTTCAAATGGTCAAGTTTGGTACCACTAAAGACATGGAATGTTTCTTTTGAGGTAAGAAATATATTCTAGAACGGTTTCATTCTTTTTTACCTTTTATAAATTTGTCTTGGTTGAAAAGAAACTTAATTTTTAAGGAGTGTGAAAGAATGCAAATTGAATGATGAGATCGCTAGAGGATATAGAAAAGGAAAAAAATGCCAATCGTAAACAATATAATTACGACAAGTAATTTCTCTGTTGAAAAAAAAATATCTTTTTATTGTTCGCAATTTGCCTTATTTCTAGAATCTTTTTTTAAAATAACAATGTTTTCATAGCCTTAAGTCCATCAAAGTACTTGATTTTGTATTTAATAATGATGTTTTATCTCATTGTAGATCAATTCCACTGCCCAGTCTATATTTAGACACAGTGTTGATGATATGATACAACAAGCGGGTGGGGTAGACAGAGCTCACTGCTTTGTTAACCTTCACCTTGGGGACAAGGTCAATGGACCTGCTAGTTGGTATACCTTGACAACCTTTAAAGATGCTGTTGGACTGCAGAAAGCTAAAATACAGGTTGGTTTTATCTAGATTAGCTTATTACCATGTCATTGTGTACTCAAACAAACATGCCAAAATGTGTGGGATGACAAAGTGTTTTGTGCCACTATCAACTTTATTCCAAAGTGGCATAAGAGTATATAGTTTGGTATTTCTCTCACAAATAGTACAAGAACACTGTTGTTGTGAATACGAATTTGAGCCTCCAATCATGATTTTATATTTTGACGAAATTGTTGGCTACTGGTTTGTTAAAAAGTAATGGTTTGTTGAGCCACCCTCGTAACAAAGAGGTAGCATGTCATACTAGATCTATCACTTAAAAGATTCTAGGTTCAATTTCTGATGGCTTTATTATTTTTTTTCAAACTATTTGTCTCCCCCAATGGGTTAATTATCATGGACCTTCATGGGCTAGCAGCTGGAGCCTAGAGAAGAATGTAATGTTAGTACTTGTGTGGGTAATACCAGGAAAGTTTGCCTGTTTCTGCAACAAAACTGAAAGATTGTTGAAAGTGGTGTAAATTACAAACAATAATTCAATGGTTTGTTATATATATAAGCCAGTGTGTGACATTTCCAACAATTTCATTTGTGCACAATGTTAAGACTTTAATCAGTCTGTGCAGTCGCACAGTCTGATCAGAGTCTTTACTATGCGCCATATAGATGATACGGGTCTCAAGTCTCTGTTCTCAACCCATGGTGAACTTTCATGCATTGCGTGATTGGCGAGATTAATCAATGTCTGTTTATCGCACAAACATGAAATTGTTGGAAATGTCACACACAGGCCCATATGTTATTGCAGATAAAAGAAGTGAGTGCCACTGAGAAGTCAGATGAGTTCACTATTCAGCTTGAGACAGACGCTGTAGCACCATTTGTATGGCTAGAGGCTTATGGTGTGAAAGGACGATTTTCAGATAACGGCTTCTTATTATCATCTACGCAGACAACTATCACATTTTATGCCTGGGAGTCTGTGGATGTCCAACATTTGAAGTCTTCATTAACAGTGAATTCCTTGATGGACATGTATTAATGTCCTCTTAAGAAATTTGAAATTGTTTTGAGGTAGTGGACCCATAATGGTTCTGCAATATTTCGGAATTCATGATCTTTCTCAATGTTAACTGAGGTTTCCATTAGGAAACCTTGGTTACCAGTGTTAAAGTGTATGATTTCTGAAATATAGTGGATCTATTACGGGTCCACTACCTTAAGCACAGCTTTTCTGGTACAAAAAATTGAGCTTTTGTTAACACCTTAGCAATTGTTGATGTTGGCTATGCAGGCATTCGCCAGAGAAACTTGATCCTTGAATATTGTAATTACCTACCTCAATAAATTTAGTATCCATTATCTTAAGCCTCTTTTAAAGGGAAAAAAGAATTTTAGGTGGCCAGTTTCATAAGTCTTTAGGGACCATTTTCTTGGTCCATTGAGTGTTAACTCAATGGTATTTTTATTCCAAGTGTCATTATAACTGTTATGTAGACAAATGTATTTCATTTCAAATTTCATATCAGTCAAATTGAATTTTTTGTAGGCTATCAGAATATATGATTTCATGATAATGGATTAATTGTATTCCAGAAATTGAGAGGTGTGGTGTTAATTGAGTCTTACTTTTATGAACTTGAGCATTTAGGCAACAATGTACCTCATTTCTAGTAGAGACATAGAACAGGGTATTTATGTGTTAAATACAAATTCTGATTGTGTTCAAATAATATGTCTACTTGTTTTATATTTTTGTACAATTTTTCTGAAATGTTGACAGTATACAAGACATTATACAGATTTCTTTAATGCTTTTCGGTGGTTTATCGAGAAATAACGGTAGATTATCACTTGATAATCTCACCGCAAAAGCAGTGAAATTATCAAAAACTTATACCCTGCTTTTGTGCATTTCATCCTATCTGACATCATCTACGCAGGGCGAAATAAGTAACGTCACAATGAACGTTGCATAGCAATCACGTGCAAAATGACACGCTTTACGAATATATGTCATAGAAATTTCACATTTTGTCTCATTCTTGCATTAAAGAAATAGAATAATTGTTTATTTTTCGTGTAAGATTGATTTATATTTCATTTTGTGAACAACAAAAGCTATATTTTTGTGAAAATATAGCTTTAGTTGTTCACTCAATGAAATATAAATCGATCTTACACTGAAACAAACAATTATCTATATAACCACCACCGTTTCCAAATTTCTGTGTGCCATACATTTACGTTTTAAAATAGATCTAAAGTAATGAATAATTAGTGTTGCATATTCCACCAGAGGGGTTTGCATATTGGTACCTGTATCGTGTTTGCTTATTCCAATTTCTTGACGTCAACATCTTATCTACATGGGTATTTCTATGCTCCTGCATCAATAGATCAGGGGAAATACTTTTATACCTGTGACTGTCTGAGAATTATCTTCAGCTGCTTGGCAAATGGATCTAGTCCAACGCCGAGGGTAAAAATGACCCTCCTCCCCCTCGAGCAACCCGCCGAAGGACCTGGCTAATCCAGGGGGGATAAGCGGGTCAGTTTCCCGGGAGGAGGGGAACAACATGACATGTCTGAGAAAACTTCACCTGCTACAAATTTCAAAAAAAATTCAGGAAGCTTATATTTTGCATAAAAACTGTATCTTGGAGGTCAAGGTCATCTACAAGTTTAATGTCAATTATCAATGTCAGACTTTAAAAAAGACCATTTCAGTGGTGAAAGTGTTTTACAAACAAATCTTGTTACATATGAAAAAGTTTTTCTAAATGACATGTTTGTTATTGATTTTAATTAAAACTTTATGAAAAGGGTGAATGTGTTATGACTAACATATTTTTAGCTCACCTGAGCACGAAGTGCTCAAGGTGAGCTTTTGGGGTTACTTGATGTCCGTCGTGCATCGTGCGGTGTGCGTCGTGCGGTGTCTGTCGTCAACATTTACCTTGTGGACACTCTAGAGGCCATATTTTTAGCCTAATCAACCTGAAAATTGGTCAGAATGATTATCTTGATGAAATCTCAGACAAGTTCGAAATTGGGTCAAGCGGGGTCAAAAAATAGGTCATGGGGTAAAAATCTAAAAAAAACCTTGTGGACACTCTAGAGGCATATTTTTATCCCAATCAACCTGAAAATTGGTCAGAATGATTATCTTGATGAAATTTTGGTCAAAAGTTTGAAATTGGGTCAAGCGGGGTCAAAAAATAGGTCACAGGGTCAAATCTTAGAAAAACCTTGTGAACACTCTAAAGGCCATATTTTTAGCCCAATCAACCTGAAAATTGGTCAGAATGATTATCTTGATGAAATCTCGTACAAGTTAGAAATTCGGTCAAGTGGGGTCAAAAACTAGGTCACAGGGTCAAATCTTAGAAAAACTTTGTGGACACGTTAGAGGCCATATTTTTAGCCAAATCAACTTAAAATTTGGTCAGAATGATTATTTTGATGAAATCTCGGATAAGTTTGAAATTGGGTCAAGTGGTGTCAAAAACTAGGTCACGGGGTCAAATCTTGTGAAAACCTTATCAACACTCTAGAGGCCATATTTTTAGCCTGATCAACCTAAAAATTGGTCGGAATGAATCTTGATGAATTCTTGGACAAGATTGAATTTGGGTCAAGTGGGGTCAAAAACTAGGTCACAGGGTCAAATCTTAGGAAAACTTTGTGTACACCCTAGAGGCCATATTTTAAGCCAAATCAACCTGAAAATTGGTCAGAATGATTATCTTGATGAAATCTTGGACAAGTAAGAAATTCGGTCAAGTGGGGTCAAAAACTCGGTCAAGGGGTCAATTCTTAGAAAAACCTTGTGGACACTCTAGAGGCCATATTTTTAGCCCAATCAACCTAAAAATTGGTCAGAATGATTATCTTGATGAAATCTGGACAAGTTTGAAATTGGGTCAAGTGGGGTCAAAAAATAGGTCACAGGGTTAAATCTTAGAAAAACGTTGTGGACATTCTAGAGGCCATATTTTTAGCCAAATCAACCTGAAAATCGGTCAGAATGGTTATCCTAATGAAATCTCGGATTAGTTTGAAATTGGGTCAATTGGGGTCAAAAACTAGGTCACGGGGTCAAATCTTAGAAAATGTTTGTTGACACTCTAGGGGCCATATTTTTTTAGCCCAATCAACCTGAAAATTGGTCAGAATGGTAATCCTAATGAAATCTCGTACAAGTAAGAAATGGGGTCAAGTGGGGTCAAAAACAAGGTCAAAGGGTCAAATCTTAGAAAAACCTTGTGGACACTCTAGGGGCCATATTTTTAGCCATATCAAGCTGAAAATTGGTTAGAATGATTATTTTGATGAAATTACAGACAAGTTTGAAATTTGGTCAAGTGGGGTCAAAAACTAGGTCATGGGGTCAAATCTTATGAAAACGTAATCGACACTCTAGAGGCCATATTCTTAGCCCAATCAACCTTAAAATTGGTCAGAATTATTATCTTGATGAATTCTCGGACAAGGTTGAAATTGGGTCAAGTGGGGTCAAAAACTAGGCCACAGGGTCAAATCTTAGGAAAACTTTGTTGACACTCTAGAGGCCATATTTTTAGCCCAATCAACCTGAAAATTGGTCAGAATGATTATCTTGATGAAATCTCGGACAAGACTGAAATTGGGTCAAGTGGGGTCAAAAACTAGGTCACAGGGTCAAATCTTAGAAAAACTTTTTAGATTGTTATTTCAGGTGAGCAATTAAGGGCCACTATGGCCCTCTTGTTTCATAGTGTCAGCCTGCAAATCGATAGGTCAGTGCAAAACTTTTGTAAGTGCCTTTTGTAGGCGCTTACAATAGTTTTGCACTGACCCATTGAAATATAATTCCAGGTTTGAATTCAGATCTAACTTTTTCTGACTATACTCTCCAAGAAAGGAAACGTTACATCTGATTGAACCCAAAATAAGTCGTGGCGAAGTAAGACAGTTCTCCAGACAGCACAATGGTCTAGGAAGAAACGTGGATTTAAAACGGAATTGTCCAGAATAATGATACCGGGTCAGGTTCTTTTCTTTTTACATAGCTACAATAGCGAAGACATATCCATGTACACTATGAAAAGAAAGGGCCACGTTATCGCAAATGCGTCTTACATGCTAATGCACGCTCAGTAACTTACTTGCTACAATCCCGGTTTATCCGTAAGATACAAAAAAATTATCAGAGATTTGATGCATTCCGGAGCATAGTAGACGTCATCAAGATGCATCCAGATCATCTATCGAACTTTCTGGAATGTACTTAGGACGTATGTTTAGTAAGCTGTTCTGGGGTCATTTCAAATAAGTATTTCGGCTCCTTGTGGTTCTTCGGTCAATGCGTTTGAAGATAAACAAATTCCTTTAGTGCTTTCCGATCGTCTTTGGAGAACAGTCTTTAAGGCATGTTATTATTTGAAAACGAAACGCAGTGAAACACTTTTGTTGGCCTGCAAATAGAGGGGTCAGTGGAAAACTGTGGTTTTGTTTTTTAGCTACACTGGCTGAAAGCCACTGGGGCTATTGTCATGGCGTTGTGTCCGTCGTGCGTCTGTCCGTCCGTCCGTCCGTCCGTGCGTGCGTGCGTCCAGTCGTAAACTTTTCTTTAAAAATCTTCTCCTCAGAAACTACTGGATGGATTTCAACCAAACTTCACAAGAATGATCCTTGGGTGACCCTCTTTCAAAGTTGTTCAAGAAATTTTGTTCCAATGAAAAACATGGATTTAATGGGCGTGGCTTATTTCCAAATATGGTTAAAAGTGAGTTTTCTCAAATTCTAATCAATGGATACCAATTAAATTTTACATGAATAATCCTTGGGTGACCCTTTATCAGTCTACAAAAAGTCACTATGATCGGATGGAAAATATGCATTTTATGGGCGGAGGTCATTTCGCTATATGTTATATAGTGGAAACTTTGAAAGTCATTTACTCTTAATCTAACTGATGGATATCAACCAAATTTCACTTGAATGATCCTTGAGTGACCCTTTATCAGTCTACAAAAAATCATTATGATTGGATGAAAAATATGTATTTTATGGGCGGAGGTTATTTCTCTATATGTTATATTGTGGAAACTTTGAAAATCATTTTCTCAGGATGTAACAGATGGATATCAACCAAATTTCACTTGAATGATCCTTGAGTGACCCTTTATCAGTTTACAAAAAATTATTTTGATTGGATGAAAAATATGTATTTTATGGGTGGAGGTCATTTCTCTAAAAGTTTTATAGTGGAAACTTTGAAAATCATTTTCTCAGAATGTAACTGATGGATATCAACCAAATTTCACTGGAATGATCCTTGAGTAACACTTTATCAATTTACCAAAAATTATTTTGATTGGATGAAAAATATGCATTTTATGGGCAGAGGTCATTTCTCTATATGTTATATAGTGGAAACTTTGAAAATCATTTTCTCAGAATTTGATTTTTGGATATCAATTAAATTTCACTGGAATGATACTTGAGTGACCCTTTATCAGTGTACCAAAAATTATTTTGATTGGATGAAAAATATACATTTTATGGGTGGAGGTCAATTCTCAATATGTTAAATAGTGGAAACTATGAAAAACATTTTCTCAGAATGTAAATGATGGATATCAATCAAACATTTTTGGTATGATCTTTGGGTGACCCATTATCATGCAGTCAAAAATTATTTTGATTTGATGAAAAATATGTCTTTTAATAGCATAGGTCATTCCTCTATCTGTTATATAGTTGAAACTTTGAAAATCATTTTCAAAATCAGTAGAACCCCAAATATCTAAAAATCTAGTCAAAACATTTATTTGCTTTTACAAGAATTTCAAGCCTGTGGAGCGACTCAAGCCATTCATGGCTTTCTAGTTATCAACGTTATCTTCGGTAATGTTTGTGACGTCCTGTGACACGCGCTAAACTACGCGCTTTCACGGCGGTGCCCATATTATTTCCGGGGTCTATTCCGTAATATCGCCGAGGATTCCCGACTGCATCAAGATGTTGGTGGATTTACGAATCTTATTAGCTCGACTATCTGTTGATTAGGGGGCTTTTCCGGGCGTTGCAGCTTTACACGTGTTTCTTTGACCATAATTTGAGCCGCTTGACAAAGATTAATTACTCTCAAATCTTATTTAGTGGAATTTTAACCCTGTTTAGACTTAAAAATTCTTTGTTTATATTTAATGTGCAACTGATCAATATCTGTAATATCTCTAAATCTACTTAAGCTATTGCTTGGTATCATTGCACATGCTTCCTTGTCTATAATATCGTGCTCTAGACAAAGACTAATTTCTCTGAATTCTTTAAAACTTTCTAATGTTGATCCTAATATTTGATCCTACTATCCCGCATTAGAAATAGTCGAGCTTCGCTGTCCTCCGACAGCTATTGTTTCCATTGTAGCTACAAGTATATCTGCTCTTGGTAGATCGTTTCGGCTTCCCGTTACAAAGAGACCCATGCGGTCGTACCGTTCAATAGTTTTGAACAGTCATTTGATAGAGCAGCAGACTTCAAAAACCACTGAAGTTCGACCATTGGGTTCGATTCCCGGGCTGGCACACTAACATACTAATTGTCTTTCGGATGAGACGTTAAACCGAGGCCCCGTGAGACGGTGCCTTACACCGAGCACGTTATAGAACTACCCTTGCACTATCTCCCGTAACAGCTAACCCTCTTCTTGTGGCGTTGCTCATATGGGCATGTGCTACGGTAGCGATAAACAAACGGAAATACACACACATACAAAGAGGCTGTAAAAAGAACACCGCTTAGGTATATTTCGAATAAGTTACATACATTCACCAAAGATAGATTAGCTAACACTTTTAATTTGCATTAATTAAACTTATTAAAAATAATCCATAATTATGTAAATGAAATTGGCATAAATAATATCGGAACCGAGTTGAAAATGGGCTGAGTTGAAAATAGGCCGAGTTAACCGGTAACCGACCAAATTGTCTTCAATTTCCTACATGGACCCGTACTTTATTCCCCGCAGAAGATTTCAAAAAACCTTTGGCTATGCGTCTTTGATGCCTTCTGACAGTGTCGATTTTTGTTTTCTTTTGATTTCAAATTTCTCGATCCGACAACCTCATCAACCTGTTAAATTATGCTTGTCATGTTGGCGTGAAGAGGTCAAGGTTTTAATATATATCCATTAACGATTTCACCGTTAAAGATTTATAAAGTCTCTCAAGGGCGACTGTTTCCCAGGCATTAAACGTCACATTTTTCAGTGGATCAGCCAGAAGAAAACCGTTGTCCGAAAAACGTCCTCTCACACCGTACGCTTCTAGCCAGACAAAGGGTGCGACGTTGTTTGTTTCCAGCTGTATTGTGAATTCTCCGGGTGTCTGTGTAACGCTTACTGCTTTTATCTACAAAAACAAAATGTGTGTTTTAAACTTCATGCATGTGACAATGTTCAATGTGTTTTTCGTTATAGGACCCGAAATTACCCCCCTTACCACCATATAGACCAATAATCGGGCCCCTATGTTTTTCGTGACCTAAAAACATGCCTTAAAGTCTCCTGTCATAAGAAATTTAATACAGTACAAACGCATGTTAATTCTTTACATTTTCGAAATTTTAGACCGATCTTAACTCAAAGAGGTTAAAGTTGATGATAAAAATTAGGTATATTCTTTATTTCCTCCAATTTGAAGATTTCATACATGTACAATAATAATGAAATTGGTGCAAGTGAACAATGATACGAGTGAAACATATAAATAAAATACTAAAACATATGTACAAGAATCAGATGACGTGAGGTTTATGATAAACTTCAATTGCACTATATATATGCATCTTCTTACATACGACACCGTCTAGTGTTGATAATACTATGTTTCATATCTGGGTTAGTTACCCATTTTTAGTACTATAAATAATGATAGATCCTTCAATAATTTCTTATCCGAAACGAAAAGAAAAGAAACTGTTTAGGAACATAGTTTAAGACGTAGTATTCTCGTCGAATATAAAGTCTTTCAAACTTAGTAGAAAGAAGATATGTAGAGAATTGCATGAATTCTGACCTAAAATGGTCTTTTGTATAGAGATATTACATTGTGAAAATACCGTAGAACAAGGTAAAAAAAGGTGTCATAGTTGTTACTAAGTGAACTAACAAACTGAATATCTAAGCCAAATAACGCTTTAACATATTGATGAGAATCAAGTGACAGTAAGTAATTGTTAACTCTCTGACCTAACACAAATGTAATATCCACGTGAAAAGAATATGAACACTCAGAAAAATATTGACATCCAGTTAATATATGTTCAGATATGCTCAACCTTAGGTCATTACATCCGCATTTCATACAGTTGGGATAAAAACATGAAAGATATGAAATGACCTGTGCTGCGGAAAATGAAAGATACAACATATTCGGGAAGCAACGTGCAAAGTACCACAAGGGAAAGAACGTGAAATTAGGCTGAATTTCCCTATATAACGAAAATTGAATTGTCGCCGTTCTCGATTCCCATTGACGAATGAAATGATCGGAAAGATTTTGCTTGACCTGATTTTTCCATGAATTCTTGGAAGGAAAGGTACAATAATTTGCATAGTCAAGTAATACTTGGAACAAGTTGTATTTATGTAAAATAGCAACTATTTCAGGTATAAACCCCTTTCCACATGAAGTTAACAAATACGAAAATAGCCTACAAAGGAATAAACGTTTAACGCCACAATCCCTGTCCAACTGACACAGTTGTCCGAATAATAATAATTTTCTTTTATCGATTTCGAATTCAATAGGAAACGAATTTAACATACCATGTACTATATCTGATCTAGATCGGATGTTCAGGCCTTGAATTTGTTTCAGACATAGTCTGTGACCTTTTTCTAGGGTAAGGGCGTCATTATTACTCAGTGAGTACAGAAATTCACTGCCGTAAAGGGCTCGAGGTAAAACAATTGATTGGTAAATGCGATAACTGGTCAAGGGGTTTAGCCCGTTTTTGTGAAGCCCATCTTTAATTAATCCGAAAAAGGTACTTCTAAGTTTTCTATCGAAACTTTTAACAAGCAATGATGATTTACAAAATTTATTACAAAGTATCCCAAGATGATTACATTCTTCCTTTTCCACTATAGATTTCTCGCCGATTGACCAGGATTTTTGACGATTTCTGTAAGATCTTTTTGACTCATTAAATGTTATGACAACGCATTTATTCGGGTTATATTGAAATCGCCATTTACAAGCATAACGATAACAAATATTAATCATTTCCTGAAGGGAACTTTTTGATAATGATAGAAGGGTCATATCGTCAGCAAACGACGGAGAACAAATATCATATCCCTCTATTTGAAGACCAAGTTTACTTTTAACTAATTCATCAATCAGTGAGTTGATGTACCAAAGGTAGAGGGATGGGGACCAGACCCCTCCTTGTTTGGTGCCCTGCAATATAGGGAACCATTTTGATTGGAACCCACCGAATAGGACAGAGCAAAAGTTGTCAGAATGCATTGAAATAACAGATTTAAGCAATTTGAAATTGACACCGAGTTGGTCTAGTATATAGAATAAGCCATCATGCCAAACACGATCAAAGGCTTGCCGTGCATCTAAAAAGCAGGCATAGAGCCTTGAATTATTTTCATTACAATATTGAATACTTTCGTTCACTAAAAATGCAGTCATATTACTACCCATACTGGGTTGAAATCCGCCTTGGAGAGGATGTATGGCATTTGGTATAGATACTTTAAGGCGAACAAGCAAGACCTTTTCAAATAATTTCAAGATTGTTGACGAAAGAGTTATCGCCCTGTAATTGTTCGGGTCATTTTTAGGCTTACGGCCCCCTTTGTGTAGGGTAATAATAATTCCAAGCTTTAAGGCGCGTGGAACATATGAATTATGATACATAAGATCGAAAAGAAGAGTTAAACATTCTTTTAAAAAGAGACCACCGTAAACGAGGTGTTCATTACATACGCGATCATTGCCACACATTTTCCCGAATTTTACCCATGACAATGCCGAAAGGATTTCGTCGAGAGAAATTCGATCATTATCTAAAGGAACACATTTTTCTTTTATGAATTTCATATACTGTGTTACTGTGTCAAAATGACTAGGATCATAATCCTTACACTCTGTGTCAGAGTATAAAGATGCAAAATATTCTCCCCAACCATTACATATTTGCTCTGGGTTACGAAAAGTATCATTACCAAATTTCATTTCATGACTTTCGGCATTAGTCGATGACATTGACTTTGATTTAAACAGCCTCCAAAACAATGGGCTATCGACGCCAGCAGCTTCATCAATGTCATGATTAATTTTCTGGAAGTAATTAAATGAACTTTTTCTGTGAATTTTGCGAAAAATACGCTTAGCATCTTTATATTGCGAAAAGGATCGATCCTCCTCATCTCTTGGTCTACCGGTTTCAATCCACACCCTGCGTTTACGTCTCATAAACGCATGGTACTGTTTGAGATCGGATGACCAGTAGGGCTTCAGATAATGACGATAATGCGTGTATGGTAGGATTTTTTCCGAGGCTTCACAAATAGCTGACACAATACTTAAATGTAATATATCAATAAAACTATAAATATCATTGTTTGTAGAATTAGTCAGTGCCTCTATACTATTAAGAAGACTATATGTGAGAAAATTAGCATATTGCGTTAGCTGAGATTCTGTTACCTTTTGCCAAATCACTGATGACCTATTATTACAAGTATTATTAAATACAACCGACTCGATCACAATACTAAGCAAGATGGGTCTATGCGAAGATACATTTATACAATTATCGTCTAGTATACGACATGAGGTAATAGAGTTGAGTAAATGATTCGAGACAATTACGTGATCTATCAAAGAATGATATTTACCATCGTACGAAACATAACTAGATTTTGCGCCGCGACAAAGCGGTAATGTTGTTACAATTTTTAAATTGCATTCTATAGTCATGTCGTATAAAGACGTACCTCTAGGGTCAATATTTTTAATAAAGGAATTTCCGTTGATGAGAGCGTTAAAATCACCCATTATAATTACTTGGCCTAGTTGAGAATACATATTAATCAAATTGTACACAATCTCTATATATTCGCGATATACTGATATGCTATGATTTGCACTAGGGAAATAAACTTGCAGTATATACATAAAACAATTTGGTGATGTTTGGAACTGTACGCCTATAATGCGGTCATTATCAATGCACAACGGTTTGATAAGGCTGTTGTGTTTTCTATTCCATAATAAAGCCACACCACCCTTACCAACCCGTCTGTTTCTATAAACGTTTAAACCTGAATCGCATACACCAATACCTTCGTAGTCTTGGTGTATACTTTTCAAAAAGTGCAATTCATTTGAATAAAGCCAGTGCTCTGAAATACCGCATATATCGATTTTTTCATGGTCAAAGATTTCGCTAAGGTAGAATGCACTGGACATTAGACCTGTGACATTCCAGGTACATAAATTTAAAGTTGTCATTAATGTAAAGTTGAATACAATTAGAGTAACAAAGGTGTTCATAACGAGTCAAATGAGACCCGCATTTAACTATAACGATGTGAGCGATCACTATTCACACCATGGCTAGCTCGGTATTCAGAGTCATAGTAGCCATATCCCTCATATTGATTAAAACCTCCATAACGGTTATAAGTATCAACCGAAGACCCATAGTTAGTATTTTTATCACTTTTGTAGCGATTTTGTTCACTATAACCAGATTCGCGATATGGATTGGCATTTTTCACTCTTTCTGCTCTTTTCAGTTTTCGTGATCTGTAACCCGCATCAACGTCACCAATAATGTCATAACTTTCACTTTCGTGTAAGCTATTATTGTCATACTGTTTTGCTTGAAATTTCTTCCTATAAGAAGCGTTTGTTAACCACGGGCGACACGTTACACCGTCTGGCCAAAAACCACTTTCAATCACTTTGTGTGCGTCCGGTAATTCCACGTTTAAGCGTATTATCACAGTTCTGCCATAGCGTTGTGGAAAAATTCTGACCATGGTAGACTTCGCTCCCCTGTTTTTAACATAACTTCTGATTTTACTAACAGTTATCGATGATTTGAAGCCACCTACAAAAAATCGCTTTGTCATTTTTACCACATGTTCTGTAAAATCACCCTCTTCAAAACAATCGTCATTCGGAACAGAATTGCTTTTCTGGTTGTTGACGCTATATTGTTTATTATTATTTTTCACATTATTAATATGTGAACCATTCCCAGAAATTAGCACGGGAATATGACATTGATTTATTGTGTCTGGCCCCTTTTGTTGTGAGTTTGAGTGGTCTGGGTAGCTAGCATAATTGTCACGTGAAACACTTACTATTGGCTCTATATAACCGTTATAACCGGTATTTTCCTGATGATCGGTCGACAAACCACGCGGCGACTGATTGGTCACGTCTAGACGTCTGGGAATTTGTTGTGACTCGACGTGATCATTGACCGGGACACGGGTAAGTGCATCTTTATAAGATATTGTTTGATCCTGGTTAATTATGACAGGATGATCCTTCGACTGTTCATGATTACTATGAATCTGCTCCTCCTGGCTTTTACATGTATCACTTGGACTCTTATTTTCCGATTGTCTAGTATTACTCGGACTTTTATTTACAATACTGTTTTTTCTCAATAAGTCATTTAATTGGCTCACCTTTGACTCTAATCTTCCGCATTGTCGCTCTATTTTAGAACACGTATCTCGAACACTATCTCTCACCGATTTAATATGACTCTCAGATGACTCTTTATTTAGAATTATGTCGTTTTTAACTAACTTTAAAGAGTTTTTCAATGACGTAACACCTGAAGTCTTTTCATCTTCGATACGCTGGATATCAGTCATTACTTTGTAGAATTGATCATTAGTTTCTTTCTTAAGTTTCGCAACTTCAGCCCTGATTGATTTTAAATCCTCGGACGTTTCTTTCTTAAACACAGCCCTTTCTTGATTAAGAATAACAATATCTGATTGGCATTTGACTAATTGGTCTTTAAGTGTTTTTATTTCTTGAAGACATGCATTTAATTGCTGATCGGACGTAGATGAGTTGTCACTTCTAGAAACAGTTCTTGGTAGACTTAGGATATCCTTCATATCGTCATAATAGTGATTATCCATGACGGATACTAGAGTATAAATGTCTGACGCTAATTTTTGAGCAATACTGTCGCCATATCTCGTCTTTTTACGACGTTTAAGGTCGCAGTCCTTTGGAAATGGATAATCCTCGGCCTTTTTACAAGCATCATAAATAGTATTACGAATTTCTTCGAGATCATCATCTTTGGATGCTGTATCGGTTACAATGTGCGAAATAAAGGCTGATTTCGTATGAGCTCGAAACAGCCCACCTATATTGTCGACTAGAGCCCAATTTAAATCCGCTGGCGGCGATTCATAACTGTTTTTGTACAACAGCTGACTTACACGAGTGGGCGTGGCAGATACCCTTTCTGGACTTGATGAATAAAGTTGCTTTCTACATGTTTGTGAACCATCAAAATGATCAATCGATTCAACTGGACGCTGAGCTGGGGTTAATTGAGTATATGTAGTATCGGATACTTCGACCCCTGACATCTTCTAAATTGATATCAGTATATCACTCATTGAAAACTGAAGAAAAAGTGTCAACACACATAATGTTACTTACAATGAGCGACGCTATTTTGCCATGATAACCGCTCACCAATTTGGGAAAAATCCAAAATATCATAAATATCTCACGAAAATCACATTTTTTCACAAATTAGACTTGTCCTTCCGTAGCACATTTACTAGGTCCAGTACATGTCACAAATTAATAATTATCTTCTTCAAAAATAATGACTTATAACAAAATTTATTGTCAGTGAAAATAAGACGACGCACACCAATACAATCACGTGACTTCCGGTCAATGCGTTTGAAGATAAACAAATTCCTTTAGTGCTTTCCGATCGTCTTTGGAGAACAGTCTTTAAGGCATGTTATTATTTGAAAACGAAACGCAGTGAAACACTTTTGTTGGCCTGCAAATAGAGGGGTCAGTGGAAAACTGTGGTTTTGTTTTTTAGCTCCACTGGCTGAAAGCCACTGGGGCTATTGTCATGGCGTTGTGTCCGTCGTGCGTCTGTCCGTCCGTCCGTCCGTCCGTGCGTGCGTCCGGTCGTAAACTTTTCTTTAAAAATCTTCTCCTCAGAAACTACTGGATGGATTTCAACCAAACTTCACAAGAATGATCCTTGGGTGACCCTCTTTCAAAGTTGTTCAAGAAATTTTGTTCCAATGAAAAACATGGATTTAATGGGCGTGGCTTATTTCCAAATATGGTTAAAAGTGAGTTTTCTCAAATTCTAATCAATGGATACCAATTAAATTTTACATGAATAATCCTTGGGTGACCCTTTATCAGTCTACAAAAAGTCACTATGATCGGATGGAAAATGTGCATTTTATGGGCGGAGGTCATTTCGCTATATGTTATATAGTGGAAACTTTGAAAGTCATTTACTCTTAATCTAACTGATGGATATCAACCAAATTTCACTTGAATGATCCTTGAGTGACCCTTTATCAGTCTACAAAAAATCATTATGATTGGATGAAAAATATGTATTTTATGGGCGGAGGTTATTTCTCTATATGTTATATTGTGGAAACTTTGAAAATCATTTTCTCAGGATGTAACAGATGGATATCAACCAAATTTCACTTGAATGATCCTTGAGTGACCCTTTATCAGTTTACAAAAAATTATTTTGATTGGATGAAAAATATGTATTTTATGGGTGGAGGTCATTTCTCTAAAAGTTTTATAGTGGAAACTTTGAAAATCATTTTCTCAGAATGTAACTAATGGATATCAACCAAATTTCACTGGAATGATCCTTGAGTAACACTTTATCAATTTACCAAAAATTATTTTGATTGGATGAAAAATATGCATTTTATGGGCAGAGGTCATTTCTCTATATGTTATATAGTGGAAACTTTGAAAATCATTTTCTCAGAATTTGATTTTTGGATATCAATTAAATTTCACTGGAATGATACTTGAGTGACCCTTTATCAGTGTACCAAAAATTATTTTGATTGGATGAAAAATATACATTTTATGGGTGGAGGTCAATTCTCAATATGTTAAATAGTGGAAACTATGAAAAACATTTTCTCAGAATGTAAATGATGGATATCAATCAAACATTTTTGGTATGATCTTTGGGTGACCCATTATCATGCAGTCAAAAATTATTTTGATTTGATGAAAAATATGTCTTTTAATAGCATAGGTCATTCCTCTATCTGTTATATAGTTGAAACTTTGAAAATCATTTTCAACATCAGTAGAACCCCAAATATCTAAAAATCTAGTCAAAACATTTATTTGCTTTTACAAGAATTTCAAGCCTGTGGAGCGACTCAAGCCATTCATGGCTTTCTAGTTATCAACGTTATCTTCGGTAATGTTTGTGACGTCCTGTGACACGCGCTAAACTACGCGCTTTCACGGCGGTGCCCATATTATTTCCGGGGTCTATTCCGTAATATCGCCGAGGATTCCCGACTGCATCAAGATGTTGGTGGATTTACGAATCTTATTAGCTCGACTATCTGTTAATTAGGGGGCTTTTCCGGGCGTTGCAGCTTTACACGTGTTTCTTTGACCATAATTTGAGCCGCTTGACAATGATTAATTACTCTCAAATCTTATTTAGTGGAATTTTAACCCTGTTTAGACTTAAAAATTCTTTGTTTATATTTAATGTGCAACTGATCAATATCTGTAATATCTCTAAATCTACTTAAGCTGTTGCTTGGTATCATTGCACATGCTTCCTTGTCTATAATATCGTGCTCTAGACAAAGACTAATTTCTCTGAATTCTTTAAAACTTTCTAATGTTGATATTTATTTGATCCTACTATCCCGCATTAGAAATAGTCGAGCTTCGCTGTCCTCCGACAGCTATTGTTTCCATTGTAGCTACAAGTATATCTGCTCTTGGTAGATCGTTTCGGCTTCCCGTTACAAAGAGACCCATGCGGTCGTACCGTTCAATAGTTTTGAACAGTCATTTGATAGAGCAGCAGACTTCAAAAACCACTGAAGTTCGATCATTGGGTTCGATTCCCGGGCTGGCACACTAACATACTAATTGTCTTTCGGATGAGACGTTAAACCGAGGCCCCGTGAGACGGTGCCTTACACCGAGCACGTTATAGAACCATTGCGGTTCTCAGCAGTAGTTTCTTCATGTACCCTTGCACTATCTCCCGTAACAGCTAACCCTCTTCTTGTGGCGTTGCTCATATGGGCATGTGCTACGGTAGCGATAAACAAACGGAAATACACACACATACAAAGAGGCTGTAAAAAGAACACCGCTTAGGTATATTTCGAATAAGTTACATACATTCACCAAAGATAGATTAGCTAACACTTTTAATTTGCATTAATTAAACTTATTAAAAATAATCCATAATTATGTAAATGAAATTGGCATAAATAATATCGGAACCGAGTTGAAAATGGGCTGAGTTGAAAATAGGCCGAGTTAACCGGTAACCGACCAAATTGTCTTCAATTTCCTACATGGACCCGTACTTTATTCCCCGCAGAAGATTTCAAAAAACCTTTGGCTATGCGTCTTTGATGCCTTCTGACAGTGTCGATTTTTGTTTTCTTTTGATTTCAAATTTCTCGATCCGACAACCTCATCAACCTGTTAAATTATGCTTGTCATGTTGGCGTGAAGAGGTCAAGGTTTTAATATATATCCATTAACGATTTCACCGTTAAAGATTTATAAAGTCTCTCAAGGGCGACTGTTTCCCAGGCATTAAACGTCACATTTTTCAGTGGATCAGCCAGAAGAAAACCGTTGTCCGAAAAACGTCCTCTCACACCGTACGCTTCTAGCCAGACAAAGGGTGCGACGTTGTTTGTTTCCAGCTGTATTGTGAATTCTCCGGGTGTCTGTGTAACGCTTACTGCTTTTATCTACAAAAACAAAATGTGTGTTTTAAACTTCATGCATGTGACAATGTTCAATGTGTTTTTCGTCATAGGACCCGAAATTACCCCCCTTACCACCATATAGACCAATAATCGGGCCCCTATGTTTTTCGTGACCTAAAAACATGCCTTAAAGTCTCCTGTCATAAGAAATTTAATACAGTACAAACGCATGTTAATTCTTTACATTTTCGAAATTTTAGACCGATCTTAACTCAAAGAGGTTAAAGTTGATGATAAAAATTAGGTATAACTTGACATTAACCCATTCAATTTGATAGAAAAATATTATAGCAGAAGGAGAATTTGCTAAGATCAATTGATCTGAGCCGGTACTTGGCATAGCCAACGATTTCATATGTATGTGAGACAACTTCATTGAGCAGCCTAGATGACCCCACAATGCACTAAGAATTTCGTTTGGCCATATCTTAAGACCGCGTAGTGAAGACTTGTAAGACTCTGCAGATGCACTGACTGGTTAGAGGCATTGCCAAATGCGCTCATGTGATATTGTTGGTAATGTCGCGCACATGCACATTTCTTCTCTTTCCACATATTCTCTTTTTTTCAAAGTATTCCTATGGTATAAAATCGTAGGAACGCACAATTCCGGACTTGAACGGGTAAAAGTTAAAACATTACAAACGAACAACGTAAATTTCTATTTTCAAGTTTCGTAAATAGATTTGTTTGCTTCAAGTCATACAAATGATGCGACGTTATTTGCCTCAAGCTGTATAGTGAATTCTTCCGGGAGTCTGATTTAAGCTCTGCTTTATTCAAAACGAATAAAAAGTGTGTCTTTAAAAACACTTCATTAATGTAAAAATGCCCATTGTATTTTGCTTTGACATAATGATAATAATAATAATAATAAAATCTTTATTTAAAGAAGGTAGCTCATTAAGCTGTCATCATACAAACAATACAATGAAGAACTTACTTACAATGAGGCCTTCTATAACAATAGGAGGTATTGATCATCATATATTTCCATGCATTTGAAATGATATATGTAATGATTTAAAATTATGCTAGTAAACATGAATATGACGATAACATGTTATGATTGGGAGTGATGATGATGATGATGATGATGATGATGACGATGATGATGATAATAATGGTGATGATAATTATGGTGATTATAACAACGATCAGAAATGATAAGGATATCAATTATTTATAAGACATACACAGTAATGAATAAAAGGAACCGTTCTGGTTAAATCCCGTAATTTCCATCAAATAGTTTTTCAAATATCTTTTAAAGCGAGATACATTTTCAATCATTCGTAGGTTATGAGGAATAGAATTCCAAAATTCCATACCTGTATATGAGAATGATTTCTTTAAAAAATCTGTTTTGGGGGCACATTTATGAGATATTTGGTTGCAGTATTCAGATCGTAATTCATAAAATTGGTTATGACTTAAGTGTTACAAATTTCGACATATAGAAGGGAGCTAACCCATGAATGGTTTTGTAAACCATTAGAATCGTGAAATATTTACGTCTGTTTTCAAACGTTAACCATTTCGAAGAAAGGAATTTTTTCTCAGAATTAGACCGTTTTGGCTGGCAGAGAATAATTCGTGCAGCTCTTTTTTGAATCTTATTAACTCTTTGAATAGATGAGGATTTACAATGGCTCCAAAGAATACACCCATAGTCAAAATACGGAGTAATGTAAGAATTATAAAACATTTGTTTCGTGTCGATTGTGAGAAAGTTACATATTCTTTTAAGTAAGTATAACTGTGATGTTAATTTCCTATACAATTGATCAACATGAACTTCCCAGCCTAACGTGTTATCAATATGTACACCTAAAAGTTTTTGAGAGGAAACATTTTCGATTTGCATATCGCTTATACTTAAGTTTAATGCAGAACTATTTTTTATTTTATGTTTAGACCCTATTAGCATGCATGTAGTTTTAGTGGGATTTAGAATCATGTTGTTTTGTCTGCACCATCGTTCAATTCTTGTAAGATCGTCTTGCAAATATTTATTGATCAGCGGTACAGAAGAACCACATTTATGTAGTGTTGTATCATCAGCATACATGTCCAAGTTTGACGTTAAAGTTAAAGAAAGATCATTGACGTAAATCAAAAACAGAATAGGTCAAAGTATCGATCCCTGAGGAACGCCTGATGTAATTAGTTTCATATCATATTGAACAGTGTCATTTTTAACCACTTGACGTCTTTCACTTAGATATGAACGAAATAAGTTACATGTATTATATGTGAAATGATGTAGCTGTAGTTTATATAAGAGAATATCATGATCAACAAGGTCGAACGCCTTTCTAAAATCAAGGAACACAGATCCCACCATATTACCTTGATCTAATTCTGATAACCACGTATTACTAATCGAATAAGGGCAGTTTGGCACGAATGATTCTCTCTGAAACCAGATTGCTGTGAAAACAATATATCTGTTTGTTTTAGATAGGTTTTTAGCTGATTAGCGATGTGTCGCTCAAAGACCTTTGATAAAGTAGGTAAAATTGAAATGGGTCGATAGTTATTAGGATCGTCATTTTCGCCTGCTTTAAAAAGAGCTTTAACACTAGCCATTTTAAAATCTTTTGGAAAAATACCTTTAGAAATACAATTATTGATGATACATGCAATGGGTTTTGAAATAAAATCTTTACATATTTTCAAGATTTTTGGCCCAATTCCATCGAGCCCAGTTGATTTACTACTGTCTAAATTATTGATGATATTTCGTACTTCTATAGGTGTAATGAATGTTACCTCAGAATAACGGTCGGACAGTTTTCTATCAAGGCGATTTTTCAGAGTTTTAAAATGATCTGTATCAACATGAACCTTATCAACTATATTCGATATATTAACGAATTGATTGTTCAATGTATTCACGACATTTAGAATACCCTCAACTTCATTCGATTGAAATTTTAATTTAGAAGGCAATTGATGGTCAATTTTATTGCTAGTAATATTACGAAGATTTTGCCAAAGATTTTTTGGATCGGATTTCTTTTTAATTGCTTCATTAAAGTAATCTTTTTTACTTTTTCTTATAATTGAGGTTACTTTTTTTCTCCAAAGTTTATACATTTGCAAGTTTATTTGATGTTTAAATTCGTCTCTAGTTAATATTGCATCTTTATTATACCATTTGCATCTTTATTATACCATTCTTTATTATACCATTTATTATACCATTCTGTTTAAATCTTTTAACACGTTTTTCTTTAACAGGTAGATGCTTAGAAAGAATGTCAGTTAATAACCTATAAAGAAACCCTAATGCCTTATCAGGGTCTGATATTGTTGTCAACAAATGTCTTAGTCAGATACATGTCAGTATGGTGACACCTTACTGTTTTTCGAAACTTTAGACTGGTCTAAATTCAAGAAGTTGTAGACGATAAAAAGGGAGCACAGTTTCAAAGAAATCATCCCTTGCGGAAGGTAATATTGAATGGTATATAGTCCGTTTGACTTTTATATGGACTAACATTTCGCCGAGAATCACAGACTCGATCTAATGAATTGTATTTTTTCATGTCATATCATAATTTCTATCTAATACGATGAAAATTTTCATGTTTCAGGATTTTCGATTGTAAAATAATGATACACATTAACTCTTAGCCTTTCAAACCTTCTTGTGACTGTATTAAACGGAACAGCAAATTGTCTATCCAAAAATAGTTCTGTTAAAGTTAGTGACTTCTAAAACGTTGGAGGATCAATACCTGAATGCTAGACAAATGAATTTTACCTGTATATTGGCTTTTTTGAGTCCTTGTGCATCTTTGAAGGGTTTAAAAGTCAACCAGTTTACGGGCCCGTTGACCTTGTCACCGAGATGAACGATCACAAAATATCTGGACCTGTCTACCCCACCCACTTGCCTTATCAAGTCGTCAATGTTGTAGTGGAATATAGATTCTGAAGTTGAGTTCATCTGGAAGCAGAAACAAATTGTGCCCGGCGTGAGATTTCCAACAATTTCAAATATGCGCAAATCAAAGACTCTGACCAGCCTGCGCATCCGCACAGTCTGACCAGAGTCTCCACTTTGCGTTTTGTAGACAGATAAGGTTTCAAAGTATCTGTAGAACATCAGGTAACTTTATATTTACAGTATGTGGCTGTCTACACTTCTCAGTCTTTGCACCTCACGAACGTTTCAAATTGTTGGAAATGTCACGCACAGGCTAAATTAATGTAATCCCAGTATGATACGAGCAACTATCTTGATGTATAAGGAAAAACATGAACATGAACTCAGTCTCTTATTGCCCCTAGATGTTTTGCTAAGCCTTTGATTTTTTCCTGGAAAATATCAATTCCTCTGTTGCAAAATTTTAAATTTTGGCAGTTTGGGCTCCCTTAGTATTTTTTTTTTGTCTTTTTCCTAGGTATATGAAAGATGGTAAAAAAAATTGTAATCCGAAATTGATATAATTAATAACTCGAACGATTGTTAACATACCAGTCCAAAACCTTTTGAAATCCATTTCCCCATTAAATATTGGAAAGCCTATTCTATATGTCCATATTCTAAAGTGAAATTAATTTTGATATGAATCACTTTTAGTGACTATGTCAATTTGATGACGCAAGTTCTTGAATCGGTTTAAACCATTCCAATTATAACGAAACGTAGGTGATTTGTAGAAAGACGATCGATTGTGTACGTTAGATATGATCATGAATAGGTCATATCTTCTACCTTAAAAGGTTCCGTCCATATTTTCAAAGGTCCCAAATTGGACCAAGTGTACAACTCTATATATAAAGTTCCAGCGTAGAAAGTGGTTTTTGCGTCACCATTGACTTCATCAAACAGATGACTTGGTCCCGGCTTCGATGCGAGTTGGAAATGTAATCTTTGAGAAGCCGGGTCCCGGACTTCAATTACCGGTACGCCGTCCACTACTAGATAAATACCAAGTTCGTTGCCATTAACAAATGGTGAAAGAAGAGTCGAAGCGAAAAAGTGTTGTGCGTAGTAGTGTAGCATCTTCCATTTTCCTCCATATTCTGTAAAAGGTAAGAGATATAAATATATATGAGATCTAAAACACAGAATGGCTGAAAAAAGAGAAATGAAAAAAAATATATTTAAACGCGCGATTGCATGTGTCTATCGCAAAATGCGGTACTATAACCAGATTTACTACTCTAACAATTGTGTTTTTAACTTTCAAAGGTATCAAAAAACACACATGCAAAGCCTATTTTCACATAAAAAGACGTGTCATATCCATTTATAATATCACAAAATTCTATTACATATTCTTACTCGTTGACATATCATTCAAAGTAACTACTCCACAGACCTACAATATAAAATTATGTGTGATTAGTCACGCAAAAAAGGACCATTTCGGAACTTGTGAACATGAATAACAAAGGTCGCATTTCAAACATTCTTTCACAGGAAGGTAGATTGATTATGCGAGATTCAGAAAATTAGTATAGTGAGAGGGGTTTCGACCCTAGTCAGACCGCGCAATCTGCACAGTCTGACAAGGGTCAACACTTTACGCACTTCCCAGATGGTCCAATCACGAGTGACGTGTCATATTTAGATAAATAGCAAACTATAACTAAGAAGAATCCTTAATTACCAATTGAGGCCCATGTAGGGGCTTGCCAGATATCTGCTAACATCCAATAAAGAGCCCCCATAGTGTTCCCTTGACCATCATTATCTAACTCATTCTGCCAGCGCCGCAGATGTTCCGTTGCAGTCTTTACAGCAATGGCATGGTCTACCTGAGATGTGGAATAGAGTGAAAAGAGCATAATGTTTTTGGAAATGAATCATTAATACTTAAGAAAAAACACTATTTTTTAAGTTGGAATTTTATAGCTAGTATTGTGACAGTACCAGCCACAGGGCTGTGTGGGATGAAAACTTGGAAACTGTTTGCAAATTAAATAAGCTTTATTTTTTCAAATACAGGCAAATACTCTCAAGCCGGAAATTTGTTGGTTTTGAACAATATAACCCTTCTCCACAAATTTTGGCTGTATTTCTATACTATTGGGTGTCTTATGCTGTATAAATGCTTGTGCTCATCTGAAGCTTCGATTTCATATAAAGTTAAGCTTGGCTCACTGCTTCTTGTTGGTGAATAGAAGGTTCATGAAATTAAACAAATTTCTTTACATGAACATTTACCATATGAAATGAGTAAGCTTTCAAAAAAGTAAAATTGTTTTTTTTTTTCGTTTACAAATGTGATCCGTCACGCGGAAAGAGACAATCTGGGAACTTAGTAAAAATATTTGAAAAGGAGGTTGGGTCTCGAACAGGCCAACAAGAGGTCGCATTTCAACAATTCTTTCACCGGAAGGTAGAATGATCATTCTAGATTCAGATAATAAGAAAAGTGCAAAAAGCTTCGACCCTAGTCAGTCTGCGCGGATTATCAGTCTGCGCAATCCGCGCAGACTGACTGGGGTCGACCCTTTACGCACTACCCGGATGATCCCTTTTCGTGTGACGGGTCACAAATATATTTTCGATGGTAGAAAATAAAGCTTGTTCCACCTACTTGTGTGACATAAATGAGATCTTTGAACTCCTGTTTCTTATCCGTGTTGTTGGGAAGTTTTAGGTAGAATTCGGCCTCGATCAGCATTTGCTTATTTCCTGTGAAAAGGGAATTGCGCGATAAAATATAGATGTATCAGTTTAAGTGAGCTTTCAAAAGACATTATTTTTCTACATATCGAGGGCTTGGTGCAATACTACTGTAAGTGCTTATAAATATATAGGTACTAACAATAGTATTGCACTGACCCATCGATATATGAATGTATACGAAGGTGTACGAATTCATTCATGATCACTCGCTAGATCTAGTAGCCTATACTTTTTGTTAAATGAAATTTTAAGATTTTTTTTATTGATTTAGGCCCACTTGCTCTTTTGATACTCGTATTGGATATAATTATTCCGATTTCCAAGTATCTTTTAGATGTTAGCAGGGTCACTGTATTTGTAACTGACGACCATAACATACTTGTGCGATTCTATGACTTGCCGTTAAGGGGCTTATTGCGTTTACAAATGATTAAAAACATTGGCATCCCAATGGTACTTGAGTTCCAATCTTGCTTTTGGGGTATCTTTCGACTTGTGTGTGGACAAAGGGAATACCTGCATGATGATGGTTCCGGAACACATTTAAGTCCCCATTATAGTCCATATCGGTGTCATCGTAAACGGGTACCAGTGCTTCATAACTGGGGAAGGATTGGACGCCATATTCTGACGTAAACCGTGATACGCTGTATTGATTAGGCTCATAGAATGGTATCACGTAGCGATATTCATGTACTGAAAATACGTGTAAGAACTTTAAATACAATTCAAGAGGACATTGAAAAAAAGTTGTTGCCATTTATGTATAGACTCTTTTCAATTGGAACAATAAACGTTGTTATAATCCAAGATTATGCCCTGCCAGGGCGAAGCCTAAGTATGGGTTCGTTGCATTTAAATAAGGATACTGCAGGCACAAAGAGGGCCATTTAAGGTCCAAATTTTAAATTGTATGCAAATCTTGCGATAAAACTGAACTTTGAAATACCCGCTTTCATATTTCAGTCATAAAAAAGGATTTCATAACGTAGAGTTGACGTCATGAAGTCATCAAGGGGACAACCCTTTTTGGAGGACCAAAAATGGAAATGTGTACCTATCATTCGTATAAGCTGCGATCGAAAGAAATTGAATTTAGGATTTTCGTATTTATATCTTTCTTTTTTTCCTTAAAAAAATAAGATATGAAGTAATTGATAAACGTTTATTTTTTCACGGGAAGGTAAATTAAAAGGATGCGTACAGTCACCATAATGAGTATCTTTCGGATTACTCGACACCCAACCTTCAGCTTCCGTCTGTAAACCATTAGATGGACTGGAAGGGACAAACGGTCGGCTGGTATCCTCTTGCTTCACTATGGCGTACACGGTGTCGATGTATAACTTTACATAGTCCGATTTGTACAGGGTGATATTTGTGATTTCACCGGATGCTATACGTCTGGCCAAACCTATCTCGTTCTCATTGTTACCACTTAAAACTACGATCGAAGGGTGGTGTTTTAGTGTTCTCACCTGAAATATTTGGGATTTATAGGCTAGAATATCAAACAATATTTTTTTACTCTCATGAAATAATCTTGCTTTTTATTCCGGTCCTATTCGTTACTTTTTTCTCTTATAACTGTACAAATGTCCTTGTGATAACATCCCATATGATATTTTTTATGATTTCACATGGATATTTTTAGAACTATGACATAATGCGGTTATTTTTAGAAACTTTATTTCTATTGGAAGCATCGACGAAAACAAGGCAAATAAGGGTATAATACGTACTTAGTGTTTTGTATGAGAAGAATATCTGACGAGGTTGGGAGAATTGATCATTGCCGAGACTTTTTTCTCACAACCGTGTTAGATATTTTTTTCATACAATATACCAAGTACGTAAATTATATTTATAGTATATGTTTATAGCTACTACTTCTTATTATAATGAAACATAATGATGATATCAGAAGATCTTAGATGGGGGAAATTTCAACGACTGGACAGTCCTAACGTTACTTCATGATATGAAACGTTTAATCAATTTAAACCGATAAACTTTCAAATGCTACCCAAGCCACCCATCACCCCCACCCCCACCATACATACTTGATAAGTTATTTCTCGTCTCACAGAAGCCAGAAAGTCCTCGTCAGTTGGGTATAAAGCACTTGCAAACATGAAGTCCTGCCATATCATTATACCAAGTTCACTACAGATGTCGTAAAATTCTCTGGATTCATACACCTAAAAAGGAAAGAAGGAATTGAATGCAAAGAAATAGTCTCTTTTTGTTGGAAGGCTCTTTCTAGGTTTTAACTATATCTGGCAAATGTTAGGTCGAAATGGATATATTTTTAAATTGGTTTAAAATACTTGTATGTACTTTTTAATTCGTATATTTCTTTCAAACCATTATGAAAATTAAATGGCATCGAAAAAGATGTCTCTTAAACTGGTATCTTTGGAATATTTGATACCCTTAAATGGCGCATGTTTCACAATAGTAAATTTTAAGCTTTGTTTTCATTGAGGTTCAAAAACGAAAAGATTATCAAACGGTGATTATAAGGAATCCGTGTTATGGTTTCATACACTATTACTATTTTATTTGATTTTCACTCTTTCGTGTAGGCAACTTTATTTGCCATTTTAGAATTTAATTAAAACATGGTTGAGACATTTAAATGAATATTAAAAGAGAAGAATCCGTTTGGAAAGTAATTGAGCTTTATAATTCTTCCGTATTACATATCTTACCCCACCACCCCAAACTCTCATAGCGTTCATATTGGCATCGGCTGCAGATTTCAAATAGTTATAAACCCTATCACGTGTTATCCTCTCTTGAAATATATCGGATGGAATCCAGTTCGAACCCTTGAAGAAAATTGGGCGACCGTTGATTCGAAAATAAAATAGCCTTCCTGAAAAAAAAAATAACTTATGCCTGATCGAAAATATTATTTTTTAAACAAAATTTCAATCTAGACTTATAAGATAGTAAGAACAGTGTTTGCTTAAGCATCATCTTGAAATCTGTAAAATAAAGATATTCAGGAATAACGCGAAATGTTCAGCCTATCCATATACAAAATGTATTCGGGATCTTTGTTCAAGATGCAAAAGATTTCAAAATGATGCTCCGTATAGCACGTAGCTCCGTATGCTCTCACTTGCAAAGCGGTGTATCATGTAATAGGTTGACAAAAGTTTTTGCATCAATAACGAAGGGCTGGTATTCCCTGCAGATATCTATAGTACACCTACAGATCCTTTGGATGATCCGATATTTGTTTAGTTGGTATCACTAAGAGAGTAAATGGCTCACTTGCTGATCTCTAGATACATGTATAAACATTTCAGACTTATAACACTTGTATTCAGATGGAATTTCAACAATTATACACTAACACATCACACTCTTACAGTGAAAAACATCGTGAAATTTACTGACATTCCGGTAAAAAGCATTCTCAGTCGTTCACTCGGCGCTCCACTTTTTGCATTCCAAGCACTCACTCAAACCCATTCAAACGCTCCAAATCCCTACAAATGGTAAGATTAACAAATTCATTCAAAATAAAAATCACAAGAAAAAAATCGACGAATTACAGACTTAAATGAATTTTTTAGCGAATGTGGGTTCTTAAAGACTTAGAAAGATATTCAGAGACCCTATCTGAATATTTTTTTAAAGGGATGTAATAATTATCGCTGTTTATCTTGAACAAAATTAGAAGTAATGGATTATCTCCACTGAATTTCACCCCAAACCCATTTTTCTTGCTCATTCAATTACATGAAAATCATTCCAAATTTCATTCACCATGTCAATTTCACAATGTTGATAACTGTATACGGGTCATATTTACAGTTTACCTTGTGACTTATTAGCAGAAGCATAATCCTGTACCAGTTCAACAGTCCTAAATCCAATTTTCATCTTCCTACTATCAACGTGACCCAGTGTGTCTATAAACGTCACGTTAACGTCGTACAGCGGCTGGTCTCCGTGTCCATTTGGCCACCACAGCTTGATCTTGTCACTCTGAAAAGCATTATTCCACATATTTTTTTTATTGATCAATGTATTTGATATTAGTTCCAATACCAGAAGTCTATCAGGATCGAGTTGCATAAAAGATAGAACTCGATTTCCATTTAAACCAACCATGTGTTGTTTCACTGTGTATGTAGATTGCAAACATTATTAACTGAAAATTACATCCGGTTAATATTTTTACCAAATATGTATATATTTTTACACTTGTTGTTTTAGATGCTTTATAACGTGTTCTTTAATTTACATTTGTTTTCTGGTGATTGCATCAAAATTCGTAAAATATTTAAAGTCAGTATAATGTGGGTTTCCCCCTTTTTTTATCATAATATTTTACGTTGACCATGCAATTATATCACAAAGACTTTTCTCTTTTACTTTTAGATAATTCATTATGATTTACACATTATAATACGATGGCGTAAAACGCATATATGAAATGAGAAGAATTACATAGAACTTCATTTACAATAGAATTTATATGTCATGTGTTTATCTGTGTAGCCCCGCCCATTTTTACGCAACGTCATCTTTAACGCAAACGTTGATTCTTTTGACGTCATTAAACCCATGCGCTTTGCTTTCTGTAAAACGTCAATATCATTCATTAAATTTTCATTAATTTTACATCTAGAAAAATGTTTAAATACTATTTTACACCCTGAAGAGGCTAAAAACGCGATCGTGTTATAATGGATATAATTACATTTTCGCGTTAATTTGGCCATGAATAAAGTCTGATAGGAGGAGGAGTTATATGTGTACATTATGCAAAGTAAAATCCTTGGATTCCGCCCTCGGGTTTTATTTCTTGCATATAACTCCTCCTCAACCAGACTTCATTTATGGACACATCAACATTTAGATGAAATTATTGCATATTATCTAAATCATCCAGAAGGTAAAGAGAAATTCGAAAACTCTAGAAAATGATGTAACTTTGATTTAACTGACTACAGCCGATATTGGTCAAGCTACCGTGTCTATTAAACGACCGATTTTATTTATCCACCATTATAAGAAGTCCATTCAAAGAGCAATTTCTCTGAAAAAGTGGTCGATTTGTGACGAACAGTTGTTTGATTTTAAATCTTATGTCGTTGAAACCCATTTGAACCGTCTCAATGAGACGATTCCAATGCGTTTGAACATCAAAGAATTTAGTTAGACCCACCCGACAATCTTTACTTGCTATCAAAAATGACTCTTTGAATATATGAATTTGTCATGAAGTATTGTATTAAGCGACCATTCCCATGAGCGACCGCTTTTGCTTTTTTGGCGGTCACGAAAGTGGTCGCTTAATACAAAATATACTGTATTTATACTCACTCTGACTAGAATTTCCAGCCGAACTTTGTCCTTCGGTCCTGTCAAGGTGACATGTTCTGTTTTGGAGATAGTCGAGTTATATACAACCGCTGATACCGTCCCCTGTACCGCGATATTCGAATATGACGTCACCTCCATAAAGGCTTCGATAACCAATGTCCATGTTCCATTGTAGTCTGCAGACAGGAAAAATGGGTGATTCAATTAATGATGACACAAACAAAAAATACCATTGTCTTCTTTAAAGAGGGGGTCTATATAGAGTCTATATGAGGTGCTTTTCTCTATCAAACACAAATAAGGAAAATTATCACAATGGATTTTTTTTCTTTCACAGGCGGCAAAGCTAAATCCTTAAAGCATAAGATGCTAAAGTTTTATCAGTCTACGTAGATTATACCATAGAATGCATGACGAAAGTTTATAAGAAATCGGTATATATTGAGTAGGTGTTCGAGAATGAAATTGCAAGCTTGAATTCACCGGAATCGAACTGAAATAGGTTATTTTAGTTCAAAAGCCACCTAACACACAAAAAAAAATCCGATAATTAATAGTTGTTCAATCACCCTTAAATGTCTATAAAGTCGGTACGTAGTATATATACTAAGTTCCATAAGAACGTGTGCACTTTCCACTTTTTGCATTTTTCTTCATTTTTACAAAGTTGGGGGAAAATTATGGAGTAAATTTGATACCATACTTTAGTCAACACCTTTTGAAGTAAAAAGTCAAAGCAGATTTGGATAAAGTATCGCATGCTGTATACGCACAGGCAGAACTTAAATTGTTAAGATTTGACCTCCTTACAACTTTTCTTTGGTAAGAGCTATATGTTGATAGTGCATTTCAGAGGTTTAAGAAGCCATTCCAAGCTATTTCAATACAAAGTTTTAATTTCTATACAGACATCACGTGTACGTCAACGTTAGATATTGCTACGTTGCGAAGCCATTAACTTGTCGTTAAATGATGCTATGGCGTTCTATGACATCTCAATTTGCTTTTTAAAGGCCTTACAAAATAATGAGCTCGATTTATATTGGAAGATTAATGCTCAATCAATCTTAATGGCCTTCTAAATCTGACAAGGTTCGATTTTGTTCAACGTCGTTTATTGGTTGTCAAACCACGCTGTAGCATCATGCACATTTGTATTGAAAATGTGATTTTATGCTTAGGAAATCCGGAAATATTCAACTGAATGCATTTTCAGACCAATCATTCGTCTAACAACACGTGATGCACATGCAAAACATGCAAAATCAAAAGTTTCAATTTATCAGAAAATTTTTGCTCATCGCACGATTTTTGTTTTCAAATATCGTTTGCACATACTCATG
Organism: Fragum whitleyi; assembly: GCA_948146395.1. Taxonomy (NCBI): domain Eukaryota; kingdom Metazoa; phylum Mollusca; class Bivalvia; order Cardiida; family Cardiidae; genus Fragum; species Fragum whitleyi. Next base: position 47,724,945 of record OX411547.1, read on the forward strand.
GGATTAGTCATACGACCTTTCATGGTGATAGATCGTGTATTTTCAGAGATATTTAAAATTCAAAACTGCACACTTTCTTTTGGAACTAAGTATATATATTCAAACCTCATTGTATCCCTCTATCCACTGTATCGATCTATTAACAGATCTGGATAAATTTTATTCAAAATGCCACATTGCCAGTGTTTACATCAATTACTAGGCTACGAAAAACTTTAAATGACTTAGATGTCAATAAATATAAGAATGGTGCTACATTCCAAAACATTTCCAAACATAATGGTTAAATCATTCCTGTCGAAATCTAATAACTTATGGCAGTTACAAAGTTTTTAAAAATGATAGAAAGGTACTCTTTAAAAAATCGTTATCCGTAAATAACATTGTATTCGATTCAAATCTAATCACCTTGGTACTAAGTGGGCTCGATATTGTTTTCCACAATGCATCCATACTATGGTCTATGGAGTGACTCCATAATTCACTGATTGTTATATGGTTGCTCTCTGTTGACATATTTGTGCCAAATAACTGTGTAAATTCTCCCTTTTTTGTGCTTTGGTTGAAGTTGAAGCAAAATTATACAATTTAGGCAAGATTGATTATTATCATCGCAATTATCTGTTAATGCTAAGTAGATCGATATAGTGGGTTGGAGGCTTCTTACCATTCATCGTTTCGGCAGTAACATCACGAATGACTGCAGTACTGTATGGTTCAAAGTATATCACTCTCCTGAAATTAAAACCAACTCTTAATTTTCGACGATTTAGTAGAATGTACTTTATTGCCTCTTTCTTATACGAAGTATCTCTTTCTTGCAATTGGTCAAAATCTTAAACGAAGTATCTAATTCTTGCAATTGGTCAAATATTTTCCAAAATAAATACGGACTGTTAGCATCATAAGTGTCAATCATGCATGGAACCCAGACAAAGAATCAAATTTATTAATTCTATTATAGTTTAGCTATATTTTACCATTGTTTTCCAAATTTTGTTTTTTTTTCTCAAACTAAACAAAGTCATTGCTAAACAAAACACAAGTTTTTTAACTTATATTTAGGTTCTTTCAGTACACAATAATTATAAAGTTTCCCAAGAATTTAACAATACCCGACAGTATTGTCTATGAAAATCAACACACTTTCCTTCAAGCCATCAACATTACATACCATATACCTTGTGTAGGGAATGAAGGTCCCCAGTCCCAGGCAAATGAACATTGCTCTTTACGTATCATATTAGCGTGTGATTCCCCGTGCTCAGCAGGATTCTCTGTTGGAGGTGGTATAGGATAGGGGACGTTCTGGTATTTCTTTCTGGCATAGTTCACGGCAGACATGAAGTCGATTTGTATTGTATTTGTACCAACCTAGAATAATAATAAAGTAAGTGTTCAGTCGGATAGCTTTTATGAATGATTCTTGATTGTTTCGAAATAACCCAATAGTAGAATTAATAAAGAGTATAGGAAACCAGGCAAATGCATAGACCACAGCTGAAAAAAGTCTATTTGTATTGCATTTGTGCCAACCTAGAGTTCAGATAATGATAAAGAAAAAAAAAATGTAGTGCACTTTAAGAGAAATTGTCGTATGCTTTGAACTTATACAGCAAATGGTAAAAATTATAAACGATCCATTCTGTAAAAAAAGCCGAATGTATTTGCGAAAACAATGACACTGATCAGATGTTAAACAGGTGAGCATCTTCGGTATTCATATTAGCCTGTGACTCCCCGTATTCCATAGGGCTCTCTCTAGGTGGTGGTTTAGGATAGAGGACGTTCTGGTATTTCTTTCTGGCATAGTTAACGGCTGACATGAAGTCAATTTGTATTGTTTTTATACTGACATAGAATAATAATAACGATATTATTCAGCGTGGTTGCTTTCAGCAAAGATTATCCATAGGGGTATATATGGTTAATTTTTTAATTGAGTATTTTGCAAGTTTCGAGGCCGTATTCGAAAAAAATGTGTGAATTTGTTATAATTGCTCTTTTCATCATTATAAATAAAGTAATTACCATTGTAAAATTTGATTTCCACATATTTTGCCTGAAGAAGAGCTTCTTTAAAAGAGGGTATTCCAAAAATACCAACATACGGATTCATATCAAAATTTAAAAATACTCCCAACTCAATATACGTACACTGAACAAACTTATTATTCTCAAAACCTAGAAAAGGGACCAGATTGCGCCCATAGATTAACTCCCTCATGAGATAAACTAACGTGGGTTATATGTTATTATCTTTGCAAACTAGTGAGGGATATTTGTGTCTGTGCGTGACATTTCCAACAATTTGAAATGTTGGAGAGGTTAAAAAATTAAGACGCATAGACAGCTTCATACTATGAAAATGAAGTTACCTGATTGTCCACAGATACTTTTTGACCTTATGTAATGTCACAAACAGGCTCAAGTAACATAATGCATTTAGTTGTTTAAAACGTATAAATGTAATTCAACGATTCAACGAAAAAAGGTTAAAAAAGAAAATTCACTTCACTTTAACAGTGCTACGTACCTTCAGTGCAGCTTTAACATCATAAACATATCTAGCGAACATATTGTCCGCTTTGCCGACCATCTGCCCGTTAATTGATACAGTGGCTATAGTATCAAGACCATCACATACCAACACAACTGAACGTTCATCCAACATACTAGAGCTTACTATAAAAAGATTAATAAAAAGTCAACAAAAAGCTTTACTTTATGTCATATTAACTCATAAATAATGAGAACTTTGTTTGACGGTTTGTATACATTCTGATCTTATAATTTAGTTCTGTAGATTTTTCAGGAGTTTGAATACCTTATATATTGTTCATTTGTGTAAAAGATAAACAAGATGTAATGTCAATTCTAGGTTTAAAATTTAGTCTATGTGTACTAAAGTTAATTATACATATATACTTTGATTTCTTAGAAAATCAGTGTATGTCACAGGCATTGACACGTCTACGTAAAGTTAATTGCGAAACGATGATGACAAATTTAAATTTAGGAATTTTAATGGAAATGATATTGTTGTCTTATAAATGCATGGCGATTATCTTCAAAATGTCTTACCATTGAAGGAATGTCTGTATGACCAATCCATCTCCCCCACCCATTTATACTGCTGATCATTATAACGATAGAATGGGTCACCAATAATCTCATTTTCCATCAAGGCCGTGTATATACTACCCGGAACTTTTCCAGGAATATTAGTTACTGGAAAATTCAAAGAATTATATCTATATATATTCTATATCATTCTAGTTAACATCTTGAAGTTATCTAATGCCAATTGTTGTGGATGATGTTTTCAACGAGTTCGATAATTCTACGCATTTTGTTGAGGAGCAAATCAAATTAAAAAAAAACACTTGTCAAGCATTGGTAAAATTCTCAACTAACACACCTATTCCATATAGCACATGACAAGGCTCTTGTGAAGGACAAACTCATTTAGAGCTAACGAGAAGCAAGTTCAATAGTGTAAGAGAGGAGATGTTCTCTGTAGATTACACTGGTGTTTAGATCGCTTTGGTCGATTTGTTTGGGTTTTAATTTTCACTCAACAATTGAAGTCAGACCGGTGTAAAGTCTCACCGAAAGACCTGAAACACGGGAGATCGAACCAGTGCGTTACCATTGAACATAATCCGCTCTCTTCTTCACAAGTAACAATGGACCAGAGTTGAGCCTTTAAGACCAATATTTTTCTAAAGATGAGCATCTTTTTGATTTCGTGATTTCGTTATGTTTCAGCCTGTTGTAAGGGTAACTGCAAATCGAATATAAATTTAGCTCTTATACATCTTATCGCAATCGTTTAATTCTAGGAAAACACTACATAGTTTAGCTAAACAATAAAGGTTCGAGTCTACTTTTTATGCGATAGAGCTAAGCAATCTTTTTTTAGATCGCCATATCTTGTGTTTACATTGTCTCGATATCTAAGTTTTCTGGCTTATATTTTGACGAATGAGACACAATGACGATTATTTTCGAAGAGGTAGACGAATTTATGAATTAAAACATAATACTTCTCTAGGTTAATACCCGCTTTTGTACGAAATTAGCGTGGGCGAGCTTGGTTGAGAGGGTGTTTTCTAAGTCTTCGTCGGCTCGCTGCAAACACAGCTCATTACTGCGTGCTTGTAAACAACAATTCATTTGAAAATATTTCAAATTTAATATCTGATTAAATAGCGGTGTTATGGACGGTAAACTAGGATCTTTTTAGTGCCTATAGCACTAGTCTTGCAGCTCGAAGGTTGTGGGTTTTCCTGTAAGACCTTTTGCATTTTATACAGAAATAAGTGATTTAATTTAGATAATCCTCTAAAGAGATCGAGATGATTAAGATACAATCAATTCAAGAATTTGAGAAGGGGAAACAAAACTTATTCAGCGTTGGAGTAGACTTGACATCATTATTTCCACTTAAAAATTCAAAACTTATTTATCAGGCGCCTGAAAAATATTGAGCGATTCAAAAACGCACCTGGGGACATCCTAATATTTCTCTTTGCATGACTGTGAACTATCGTTCTATCATTCGAAACTGCAAACGTGAACTAGCTTGTGTTGAGAATGAAAAATAGTTGGCGATCGTGTATAAAAGTCACTGCACTTTGCACGCAAAAAAGCTACGTGTAAAGCTTAGAAACTGTTCTTCAGTCTCATTGTCATCTTGCCGAGTGTACTTTCTCAGTATTGTCCACAAGCAGATTAAAAGACAACAAAATATGCATGTTTTGTGTCACCAAGGGAGCCATGAACTCAATCAGATTCTATTTTTCTTCTTTTTGCATACACCATGTAAAGTGCAATACCTTTTTCAGTCTGACAGATTGTATTAGTATGATTCAGAAATTATTAACTTACCGTTTTTGCCGTTTGAAATCATCCATGTTCCATTTAGAAAGAACTTTTCTGTAGCGCAATTATGGAAAATATTTATAAGCAAAAAGCAAGAGGACACATATTTTACAACGCTCATTTTCGTCGTTCGTCCGTCAGTCCGTACGGTTGTGTGATAATAAATCACTAAGAGTCAAGAGTAACTGTTTCACATTTGTAGGTTATGATATGATAATGGTATCCAATCAGGTGTATTAAGTCGAATTTATCAACCCTTATCATGCTGAGTAACAAACATGGTAAATTTACATGGTCGTATCTAGGACTTTGAAATTTATACGCACTCAGAAGGCGACAACTACTGAATATATAGGAAAAAGGCGATATATACAGCAGACGAAGAGAACATTTTCGAAATCATGGAGGTATGAAATTAAAAAACTTCACTGTTTTGTGTATACACGAAGCCGATTTATATACAAGTGTGATAAGGTTATTCAGTTTCACAACCCCCATGAATTAAAAAAAAAAGATCTCCTCAAACCTTATGATTTAACATCATGAAGAAAAAATATAGATTTTTCTCAACAATCTCGGGCAGATTTCTTTTGGAATTATATACGTTGAGCGCAAGATAACAGAAAAGATGCGTAATAAGATTATTTCGTTTGGGGAATTGAAGCATTTTCATAGTCATTAAGAATGCATCGAAATCTTTATTTATTTATTTATTTATTTATTTATTTATTTTTTACTCGAGGATAACACGATAAAGGGTCGAATGACTCTTATTTCCATCGTGGTCCTAATTCTTTCTAGATCTTATCCTACACATTGAGAGAGAGGCAATGGGTTCTAACCACTGCTACCCACTTTTACAGCTGGGTCGACCGGGGCCCTGTCTGTAAAGTGTCCTGCCCAAATACGCTATCCGCCTCCATTGGGACTCGAACCCGCAACCACCAGGTTACGAGTCAAGCGTGCTAACCACTCGGCCAACGAGCCAGACATTTACACAACAAAAGATATCTTTTCATTTGATTATTTTTTTATATTTATACATGTACATGATACATGTAAACCATTTTTTTCTTTCGCCATTCAGTGGGCAAACTACCAACTATTTTGAAATTTGGACCTATCACTGTCGACCTTAACCTTTTCCCAAACAGCACAATTTTAGGGTGATCCTCTTCAAAAATCTGCAACAAATGACAAAATAGAGGTTCTTAAAGATAGAATTTGTGTAAAGTATAGCATAGAAAATATTGAGACAAAAGGTGAAACTGCTGGTCATCAGCAGTTTCTTCTTTGGTCGCAATGTTTTCTCAAGCCCAGTCCATCGGGGACGTAAAAACCTCATACATGTATGAGCTGAATACTTTGGGTTTTTCTCTAGACGAACGTACGTATGTCTAGATAAAAGATCATACACATTTTCTCCCGCTAAATTCTGTTGTCAGCAGTTTTGATGTACTCAGTATTTGAAATAAATACACTACTCAAAAGTTCTAGGCGACCACCTTACTTTTCTCCATTTTCCACACAGCTTCCGCTTTTAATTTGTAATGTGAATTTTGTGTTTTGAAAAAGTTACCATTTAGTCATCAGCCGATCCAATTGTTTTGCAAAATACTGCATTAGGAAGCCCTAAATCGGAATCAAATGCCAAAAACACACACAAAAAGGTAATTTTTTTAGAAATTGAATTTTTTGACAATTGGAAAACGTAAACCCTGTCAATTTTATTTACTGATATAAACGGTAGAACGCCTGCGGATTTCTAAAATCTAAAAGAAACGTCAACTCTCTACAAATTCCGTAACGTAACAAGAAAAGTAAAAAATGTCTCACTCACAAATGTTAATTATCTTGAAAACGAAGGAACTCATACCTTCGGTTAACTTTGAAACATATCTTGTTGAACATCTTTGCTGTTTCTTGTTGAATTCATTAAGGACTTGGATACATAATTTATATCAAAACAGGTTGAAACCTTGCTACATTTATAATATATTACAAACAAGTGGCTGCTTAGGAGTTAGGAGGGGTGTATTCATGATTCAATGCAAATAGTTGGCCAAATTTCAATTCTTCCATTGTTTTCGTGCTTATAAGAGATTTTTTTTTTTTCAAATTTAGAATTCAAACATAAAAGATCCTATTAATAAGTTGTTATTTCTAACAACTTATTAACATTATCTTTTATGTTTACACATTTAAACAGGTATTAAAAAAGGAATTTAGGCTTTAATTCCAAGTTGAAATTGGAGACTATAATGAGTTGAGATTGAGAAAAGTTTATAACCTCGAGCCCTGATGTACTATCTGTGTCCCAAGGCTTTTGTGTCTCTAAAAAATAGAGGATATTGAATGTGTGGTCATTGAATACCGAATTTATTAAACGAGTTATCTATAAACAGATAAAAACGAGGCTGTATCTGTGTTTGATGACGAGTTTAATAAATTCGGTATTTTATGAGCACAAATTTGATATTCTATTTATAATATGACCCGAATCTTTGCGAAAAATCGTCAAAACCCCTTTAGTTCACCATTTCAATTTTTCCGCGAAATTCATAACGCCGTCTAAATTAATGTATACATTATGACGTTATTTTCGCGGTTACAAGATAGCGTTGCTATTCGCTCTGAGCTCATTTGCATATTTATTCCACTAGCGTAATAACACCCGTGTAATATCAAAAATATTTAACGGGGTTATTTCACTCCCGCGACGTAGGACATATTATAAAGAATGATAATCATTCATTGAGACACTTATAAGGTCAGTGAACTGAGTTTACCCAGAGTCAAGTGCTGAGAATGTTTTGTAAGTTTCCCCTTGACCATAGCTTTGATGTCCAGACTATACATTTTTTTTCTCATGCTCAACTTAGAATTTCTCAACTTTCAACTTGAGACTAAATCTTTGATTTCGTTTAACACTATAATTAATGTATGAACATACATGAAAATAAGTTGTCACAAATAACAATTTAGTAAGTCTATCTTATTTTTTCATACATTTACTTTACTTCCAAATTTCAGAAAATCCTCCTTTGAGAACAAAAACGTTTCATGATATCGGGCCCTGATGTATTCAAACAACCCTTCTAGATAGGAAGTACTTAAAATCTGACTTGTCCTTCCGTAAGTAAGTTTTGTTTGCTACATTTCAATAATATAAACGATTCAAAATGGTCAATTGTGCGTTTTCTGCGTAATTATTGAACTGGCCTGGCGTGGTTTAGCCGTGACATAATTTGGCGAGTTTACTTTTCAATAGTTTGGGTTTCTTTCAAAAGTTTATCTGCAATTTTTGTTTACGCGTGCAAATAACCCTATCCAAATATCATAAGCATACACGTGCTTAGAGAAAGTAAACACATTTCATCGTTTGATTACAAACATATGACGACTTTTTATAGAAGTAAGTAATAATAAATAAAAGCTGCAACGACCCGTTACTTAGACCCCGCCCTACCAGGGCGAAAATAATGAACTATAATATAATGATTTCACGGATGTTAAACAAAACCAACGCATTTTGTTCTCAATAATTTTATTCATTTATATATATTATTCATAAAATCTTTAAATACAACTTTTATGAAACAAAGATGAAACAAACATACATTATGAAAATAAAGATAGTAAGTACTTGTGTGCAATCTTAGAAACAAAGGTAGAGGACCCGTAATAGTTATGCAACGTCTCAGAAGTAATGAACTATTACGGTGTGAACCGAGGTTTCCTAATGATTTTCATTAGGAGTCCTTGGTTAACATTGTGAAAGAATATGTAGTCCGAAATGTTGCGGAACTGTAACGGGTCTACTACCTTAAGATCTAACATCAGAAAACCAATCATAGGTACATATGACTTTAGCAATCAGCACACCTGCCGTGCGTCTAGGATGAATGACAAAACGGTACAAACGTTTTTGCAATTATACCCCGCTTTGCACACAAGCGCACTTGCAGAGCGGAGTAATATCTGTAAACAATTTGCACCGTTTTGTCAAATTGAACGCAGGGCTGTCCAACGTTATTCTGCGTTTGTGCAAACGTTGGCAATCGTCTATGGTCGTTGCACATACGCGAGGATAACGTTGTGTGAAAACTACTAAACATCGGTGTTAAACGAGGAACATAGGAGAACGCTGACAAACCGTTCCCTTTGCGCTTGTCTCGCCTGGGCAAAAGCTTAACATTTTCAGGTGAATCTTTTTTGGTAGTTGTTATACGGTTTTCTTGCGGTATACAATCTCTAGATATATTTTCCACATACCGTGACGCTAATTACACGTAAGAGGTACTAATGCGCTCAAAAACTGACCGATTGAACCGTTCTCAGAACGTGGATCAGAAAATTATTGTGTGACGACAGCTTTTTGGGCACCCCAACTTTGTTTTATTTCAATCGACACGTAGTGAGCGTCTCCCTTGCCTAACGAAGGAAATTAAAACCCGATCCTACGCTCGCGATGAAAACGTTTGCAAAAATGGTAAAGAAATGGTATTCCGCTTTGCACGTGGACTAACGTGCAAAGCAGTGTACCATTGCTTAAACGTTTCGAGAACTTTTTCGTCCTGCAAGCAGGGTAGGTCTAAGATCCGTATTTCACGTTCAAAGTTTTCTTCACGGTGTTTGCCAAAAATACTTTTTCTATAATCACATAATTTCAGTTCAAAAGGATCTTATCGTAGAAACATACCAATTGAAAATGTGATGTCGATTGCAAGGAATATTTCTTTCCAATTTTCAGAAAATACTTCATGTATAACAAGTCATTTTTGTCTGAATTAAACTATAAAAATTACAGGACTTTCAATAGTTTGAAAGAAAGGAATAATTACCGAAGGAATCAAATGTTGATTTGCTAGCGTTTCTTTCTTTTAGCATAATTTCACATTGCAGTGCGACGAGAATCATTGCTTTGTAAACGTTTGAAGAAAAAAAACATTATCAGTTTGATATTCGGTTTGAATGAATATATACTCACGAGCAATGAAAACGCAACGCTTGAATTATATCTCGTATATTTATTAAATGTACCAAAACTTCAGAGATGAATATTACCAATCTAAAGTAAATTTCTAATGGTACATTTACTACACAATTTTGTTAGTCTAAGCTCAGAAACGGTCGAATGTTTTTCATTCTATGATAAAAGAAAAAAATAAAAATCGTTTATTCTATATCTGCGAAGTGGGTTTGCAAATCCTTTCTGTCGTACGATTTTTATATCATAACCTTTAACTCAGTACAAAATACAGGCTTTTACTTTGTAGAACGGCTGCCATAGTCTAGACAGTTGATTGGTGCTTAGGCCAACGATCATTTATTTCTAGGTCTACACCGTACCTTCGGCGTCGCTGATGGGCCTAAATTAATAGGTCGTTTGGAGTTCAAATCACTCGAAAACACGAGTACCAAAAGTTTATTTACGATTCTTTGATTTAAATGGAAAAAATAAATACAGTTCTTAGTTAATCAGTTTGCTGTTTGTTTGTTTGTTTGTTTGTTTGTTTGTTTTTTGGGTTTTTTTTGAAATCTAATACTGTATTTTTCATTCCTAAGAAAAAATTCTTTAAATTATGCTAATTAAATCTGGTTTCAAATATATAATTGAATGCGCAAGCCGAAATAGCTTTTAAATGGCCAACAAACAAACATCGAAGTCTTATGGTTGATGTTAAGACATGCAACGGCTGCATGTTCCTGTTCAGGCTGTAAGACGACAAAAAAAGGCGTCGATTGAAAGTTCTATAATTTAGGACAGTTTGTGCATTTTTATTTATTTATTTATTATTTTTTTTATTATTATTATTATTATTTGGGGGGTGCATTTTCATTTGGCTTGATTATTTTTTATGCATAACGTTCAAACCAAACCAATTTCAGTTCACGGTCAAAATCAATTTTAAGTTTTAATTGCTTTATAGCAAACTTAAACTATTTGATGAAAGGACATTAAAAAGAATTTAATTATAATTAGGGTTCTTAGTTGTCTACTTCAGTACGTTCACATCTTACAGTTGAAAGTGATTTTCATTTTTAAAAGAATTGAACTTGATCCTGTGCTGACATATTTAATTGACTTGAGTGGGTCGACAAGGGACCAGCGCAACTCTACACTGTACCACGTTTACGACTGTACATTACGAAAAGACCAAATGCCATGTACTATATATAATCACTTACGCAACCTGGACGTCAAATTATCATGTCTACATAAGTTCTCCGTATTTCACAAATATTTTCATTTTCGATGAATGGTTAACAAACTAATAGAAGATCTGTTGAATATGCGAGGCATATGGATTTAACACGACCATGTCACACATTTGTTTCTCATTCGCAGTTGAATTTGAAGTGATCTTGAATTACAGTATTAAAATGGCAACTGATAAACTTTTATTGATGCGTAAATAAACTTTGTCTTATATCAATAAACACATGACTCCATATATGGTCCGGAATTGTACATTTTCTGCATCTCGTGCATGTATTGATAACGATGATGCGCTTCCGGTCCCTGGAACAGCGCATTTCCTGAAGGTGGCGCTGCGACACCGAACTGAGATATTTGTGATGACGTAGAAAATGACGTCAGCGGAAATGAACCTTGAACTTCCGGTGATTGACTAGATTCCCGGTAAAATCCATCCGTGTTGGAATGTGAGGAGTCTGTTTTTAAAACTGGCCGATGATTGTCCGGGAACGCCATAGAGAACAAGGCTTCAGGGTCACACACGAATTTATACACATAACGTTCTCCTGCCACTTTCTGCATGATCCCTTTCTCATAATAATATCGTAATGATCGACTTAGTTTATCATAATTCATAGCTGGTCTATTTTTCTGTAAACCCCATCTTCTCGCAACCTTCAAATCATGAAAAAGAAATAATTGGATCAAAATGGGGAAAAGGAGGAAAGCGCACCCAACAAGCACGATAATTAATTTGTGATTAAACTTGTTATTTAAACTTCTTTAAAAAAAAAAAAAAAAAAAAAAAAAAAACACATAAGTGCATTCCCAGATGTCATTCAAAAAGAATCGTCTTTGTTTAAACTAATTCAAATCAAAGATAATATTTTAAACCGTAAAATATAATAAAACAATAAATAAATAAATATATCTAAATAAATGGTTAACCCTTTCCTGTTTTACAAAATTTTGGACCTGTCAAAATTCAAAGGTTTTGCAGACGAAAATTAAAAGTGGATTTAATTTGAAAAATAACCATTCAGTAGGGTAGAAAATAGTGTGGAAAAAGAAAAAATTGCTTGTCACAAACAATTTCCTCTTTTTCTACAATATTTTCTCAATTACAAAATCTAAGGGACGTAAAAACCAGGGATTGGACAGGAAAGGGTTAATCACGGAAGGAATAACTCAGTGGTTTACAATTTTTCACGGCGGAAAAAAACTTACAGAAAAGTTAGAAGTCTCTGGTTCTCAAAACATTTTCGGTTTTATCGGTTTGATTATTATTTTTTTTTCACTTTTTGATTACGATCTATGTTTTTCATTTTTTAAACTACTTCAGTATACGGTGTATGTAAACTATGAGATTTTACCTCTTCCGGTTCGATGAGTTTAAACTCCAGCCCTCGACCAGTCCAGGCTATAAACGACTGGTTAGAGGGGTCATCCAGTAGAGCGACTAAAAACTGCCACAACTGTAGCGAGCCCCGTCTCTGATAGGTGGGGTGGGGTAGGTCCCGATACCGCTCAAAATATAGATCGCGGTAAAACTCTGCCTTCATATCCATACCTGTAAGTATAAAGGTAAATGTTAATAAGTATGGTTGATTATTAGTTTTACCCTGATTTTCACAGTTTTCTGTCATATTGCTTCGGTCCATCCTCGGATAACACGGGGTCTCCCTATTTGCTACGCTATATCGACGTCGATATAGCGTAGCAAATAGGGAGACTCCAGGGTATCCAAGGATGGCTTCGGTCTGAGCAGCTAACAAAATTCATGTTTTCTTGGACCAGAGCTACTATGACACCAACAATTCGAACCTCCAGCTATTATCATTGTGAGTGGTCTTATGTCTCCCACCAACGGGTGTATGACAAGTAGTAACTTTTAGTGGGGTAAGCAAATGGTGGCTCGGTAGAAATGTTGTAGTAGAACTGGTATGAGAAAAGACAGGAAGCTACGGGTAGGTGCACCTGCTGTCGAGATATAACCAAATTAATGTTAAACATGACGTGGAACCCAAACAATCAATCAACTTTCCTCTTTTTATCTAAATAAAGGGAAATAAATAATGCAGAAATACATATAAATTTTAAAGCAAATTATTTCCCTTTGTCAACGACGCAAATCTGGTCATAGAACCTGTGAAAGCCGTGATGTTATCTTCATGACAAAAATTTGATTATCTTTAAATATTAAGACAAGATCTACGTCATATTTTTGAAAATAGAGATGAAATGTTTACACGTAACTTTAATTAAAAAAAAACTGAATGAAATTAAAGGATATATCGATATTGACGTAAACAATGATACATGGAATTATAACGTCCTACTTATGTCTTGCTTTTGTTGTGTTTTTACTTGCCTATTAACTAGGATATATGGCTATTATTTTCAAAGAGTTTTCATTATAAGTTTCCATTGATTTTGTACGTGGTATTATGCAAACCCTTTTAAAGAAGACCAAATTTAGTCAAAGAAATAAAATGCCGACGACTTATCAAATCGATAATGAGAGCACAGCATGCAAGTACTGTTGGTTGCTGGATAGAAAATGGGAAAGTAATTGTACGAAATGATTCTAGGCCCAAGTCACGATCAAGATGGGTGAAACTTAATATCTATTTCAAGTTAAAAATTTTCAGTTTTAGAAATATTTTTGACTTCACCTAGGATGGTCTAAAACAAACCTTGATTAAAGCTTTATATGACGTATTGGTCGAACAACGACGAGATCTCTTAATTTTTGCGCGACAGTGACTTCTACTTGACGCATGTGACGCCAAGGCTAGGAGCAATATCAAGTGGGTTTCTAGAAAAATAAATCGGATGTGATTACTTTAAGGTAGTGGACCTGTTATAGTCCTCAACGCTTTGGAAGTTATAAAATTTAACAGTGTTAACCGAGGTTTCCAAATGATTTCATTATGAAACCGCGATCAAAATTGTGAAAGATAATGAGTTCTGAAATGTTGTGGAACTATTATGGTTCCGCTATCTTAAAGAGGATATTTTTACACCCTAGAGAAAAAAAAAGGTTGTTTCATATTATGTAGAATTGACCAATTAGGGACTTATCGCATTTTTCATAATAAACGTCACGAAAAGCTCAAAAGAAAACGGGGACAATGCGCTATCATTTAGTACCAATTTTCAGAAAAAAATCTACAAATCTGCTGTCTTGGTCATTTTTCCCTTTTATTTGAGGCGGAGGTTAAACTGGAACCAAAAGAAATATTCTAAAAAAAAAAAACATATTTAGATAATAAAGTGAACTGAGTTTTCTCAGTAAATAGTGTATGGGGAACTACTGTTATTGGGGCGCTTTTATAAGAGAAAATACTGTACGTAGAAGAGCGACTAACCAGCAGACTACCCAGATAGGTTTTTTTGTTTTTTGTTTCAATATCTAAAACACCTGAAATTTCAAAAGCGTTCGGGCTATCTTTGAATTTTCCAAATCAACAAACACACAACGCCAACTTTGCACAGGCGTTTCTAAAATTTGAAATGTATACGCAGTCTCAGAAGAAGACAACTTAAAATATATAGGATAAAGGCGATATGGGGATTGTGTCAAAAGATGGATGTCCTCCGTTCGCTCCCTTTTTGTTATTTGGGCGTTGGTGAATAATGAAAATATCGTAACTACAGCTTCAATAAGCTGTAGTTTCGACGTTGTGATCATTCATCAACGACATTTTAAACAGAGGATTATTTCTTTTACGCACTTGCGTAAATAGCAAAGGAATTGGCATATCATACCATATAGTTACAATCAGTGGAGATTGCTAGTTGAAAAGAAGTGGTGAAATATCAGGGTGATAGCCCGCACGCATAAACAAAAACAATTAATAACTGTTTTGTTACTTAAGAAAATTGTAAGGTTTCTTTTCTCGTAGAACAAGAACAACCTAGTTATTTAACCCTTCTATGTTTTCTCGAGTAAAAATCCAGAGAGATACCAAGCTTTCAAATGTTATCTGCCAATATATAGGCCTTACCAAAGAGAATGACCAAACTAAACGCTACCCTGCATTCAAGATAAAACACGTTTGCAAACGTAAGTACATTTTACTTTGTTTTGCAGGTAAAAACATGTGCAACGCAGGGTTTACAATCTCAAACTTAAAAACGATTTCATTATGAACGCAAGTTGAGGAAGGAATTTAGTGTAATTTGAGTTTGCCAAGTCAAAAAAGAAAGTGGTAAAAAAAGGGGGGTGGAAGCCATTTACGAAAAGTTGTGTTTTTTACGAAGATAAATTAATATCATTTTGCAAGATTTAGATCTACTATGATATATCGCTTGGTAGTTACTAGTATTAATTATCAATACTAGTTATCCATGCATTCTGAATGGCTTAAAACGTGTTTCATAAACCAATGAAAATAATTTTAATTTTGCTAGTTTGTGCGTGATCATACTGTTCTTTAGATCTTTATTTTCTTACCCCCGATATATTTACATGTAAATAGATCTCTTCATCTCTTAAATAGACAAAATGAATTAGCCCCTCCTTCTTCTTCTTAAACTTCTTAAACCTAGTAGATAGTATACTAGCTGGAGTTGCGATATTTTCAAAGAAAATCGGCGTCATTCAAATACTTTATCACTTACGACATATTATATTTAGCAGCTAATTCATATGGATAAAATATGCATCTAAAAAAGGTCTTTTTATGTTTATTTTTCTTTGTGTATGTGTTTTAACCTTTTTTAAAAAAAAAAAAAAAAAAAACTTCATGCAACTTTGAAACGTTCGGCTACTTCCATATTTCTGTCCTTTGGCTGAAAATTACCAATACAGAGCAAACACTGATAAAAGTGTTCATACACTTTTCCACGTTAATCAAATGAAACCTTATAATAGTTATGATTAAAAACGGACAAAAACAACAAATCTTCTCAGTACAAATGATTGTTTTTCACAATCAACGAGAATCGATACCCTGAAACGTCTAAATTGTAATGGATACAGTCATAAAAAATATAAGTGCGTAAAGGCAATACGAAGTGGGTTCATACATGAGTGTAATTAGGTTTTTAATTCCACTAGTCCATCAAATAAAAATGCTGTCGTCATTTCTTATAATTTATCTACTTTGTTCGAAAGCTTATACATGTATCTGAGTACTCAAAATCGTTTTCATTAAGGTAGTGGATCCGTAATAGTTCCGCAATGTTTCGGAACTCATGAACTTCAACAATGTCGACCGAGGTTTCCTAATGAAAATCATTAGGAAACCTCGGTTAACACGGTTAAAATTCATTACTTCCGAGGCGTTGCAGACTATTACGGGTCCACTACTTTAAGTATTAAAGATAACTATTTAATCCACTCAGAATGAACATATTTTGATTAACACAACTTGAATTGAATAATATAGGTTTGTCACCAACTAAAATAATATATACTAAGCGTCATTAACAGGTAACCACCAAAAATAATTTCGATGTTTCGTTAAATAGATATTTTTGCAAATTAAACTGTATATTTGTAAACTATTTATAAATATAATAGTAAAACATTAGTATACACTATACTTTTATAAAGTTCGGCCTATCGTTATGGAACGTAAAATTGAAAGCTATATATTTCCTTTGCAACCACACCAGCTTTACTTTATGAAGTAGGAAAGGAGACTAAAACAGAATAAGAGTTGAGATAAGAGCTAACTGCAAAATCATCGGTGATAATTTGAGTGAAAACAAAGACAGGATTCTCATCATGTAATAACAACACTCGAAAAGCCAAAAAGAAACCCCTTAAACAATGCATCAACAAACTGAAAGTGGACGGATGAACTAACCCAAACATCATTCAAAGTTAATTACCAAACTCTTTCAAAACTTTGAGGATCAAAGACGAAATCTTGGCCAACCCTTCAGACTTCTTTAGCTTACGTTACGTCGGCTTATTTTACAAAACGGCGTAAAGACAAGTTTTACAAACTATAGTTAATAGGTTTTGGAAACGAAGTAAAAATGATCGTAAGTCAAAGCCGTAAGTCAAAAATTAAAATTGCTTCTACAGAAGTAACTAAATATGGAATTCTGACATGCATCGTCTCGTTGAAATCGTCTTCCGATGAGATATTGCAAGGCAGAATCTAACAGTGAATGAAAACACTAGGTACGATTTGTGATTTTGATTAACGATTTATTCTTCCGTAAGAAGTTTAGTAACGCGACCCCTGGCTGTTAGAAACAGGTATGCAGTTATATCAAATTGTTAGAAACAAAAGGCATTTTTTTTTTTGTAATTTTTGACGATTCCAAAATCGTTTTGTGTGATATTTGGTCGAAACAGTCTCAAAGTCTATTTCATTCTTTAAAAAAAGCAAAACAAACTTACAATGTTAAGGGTAAGCAAGTGGATTTTTTTCTGACAAAGTTTAAAGTGTTGTTAATGACCTTGTTTAGGAGAAACAACATTATTTAAAAACAGTCGACAGTCGGTTGAAAGTGTTCATATTTCCCACACAAGCACATCTAAACTGTTCGATTGGGTCATCAAGAAAAGATTATTTTTTGTAGAGGTCAACAACACGACCCTGGGAAAATACTGTAAGGAATAAAAGGGTAAGGGAAAGGTTGCATGAAGATCTATGCTCAAAGCATATTTGACCCGTCAAACGAAAAGGGGCTATCTGGGTAGTGCATAAAGTGTCTATCCTAGTCAGACTGCGCGTATTGTGCAGCCTGACGGAAATCAAAACTTTAACCTTCACTGTTTTTTCTGATTCTATATAATGGTTATTTAACCTTCCTGTATGAAAATTGCAGAAATGCGAACTCCGGTTGCTGAAACCAATCTCTTTTTCAAATATTTTTTCACGGAATTACAAGGTGGTTCCTTTTCCGCGTGACGGGTCACATATAATCTTGGGGTGACCAAAGGGTACCTACAGCTTGAATTTAGCTGTAGATACGACTTTTTTGCACGCTAATCAACGAAATGCAAAATGATTGAGTACATATATTCTACAAAAACACTATATCTGTATATTGTAAAGGCTGTTCGTGGACTCTTACCGTTAAGAATTTCATACTTCAATAAAGCCGTCTTAGTTGGAACCCGAAATAATTAAATCTGTACGTTCATTTGTGTATTTTAGATTATGAAACAGACCAATGGTTTAACAAAACCAAAAATATCCAAACTTATGTCAGACTAAAATTTTATTTACATCAATATTATTATGATTACCATTGAAAGAGTAATTATTATCAGTGTCATCATATATTTATAAGTATTATTATTATCATTAGTACTAGTAGTAGTAGAAGTAGTAGTAGTAGTAGTAGTAGTATCAGTGGTGGTGGTGGTGGCGACCGATATCGTTTTGGATGTCAAACTTCTTTAAGGACAGTTATCAAATAGTAATTTAGTTTACACGATAATACTTTAAATGATACTTCTCTTTCAATTGAATTTGGATTCTATGTGCAAAAACTCAGAGTCTATGAATGAAACTTTTTATGGATTCCATCGAAAAAAAAGACTTATACATGTATAGGTTTATCATTTATTACTATTATTATTATTATTATTATTATTATAATTATTATTATTATTATTATCATTAATGGATTAAAATAATTGCTTAATACCGTAAAAATGCATTTTATAGCATGCAAATAAACAGAAATGCAGTATTTGTTCAAATCTTTGTTTAAGAAAAACTAGCCTATGTCAAACTTTTAATATTTACCTACTTTTCATAAAAGCACCAAACTCTCTACAAAGATATGTTTGTTTATTCCTTAGAATTATATATATATATATATATAAAAGGCAGTGTCCATTCAAGCCTTTTCCCCACTTGCCATTTCAGTAAGCATTCTTGTTGGATTGTCCTAATGTCTTGTTAACATCTTGCCCTTTTTTAGAACGACAAGGTACAAATTTCAACAAATTAAGTCGCATTCACGATCAATTTAGCGCGAGTTTTTCCCTTTTATAGCGCCTGGACTAATTGAGTTGGTCCCCGTATAAACATATGGTGTTCTACTCCCACCCTTTAGTCCTCATAAATCAAACTCTTCGAGAATCTTTATGGTTCTTAAGCAGGGCAGAAAAAGTCGATTATATGTGGCTGAAATGTCTATTTTTATGATAATATGCTACTTAAAAAAATAAAGAAAAGTGCAAATTTGCTCGTCCGAGCAAATTTGCGCTTTTCAATTATTTTTCGTATAATAACAGTCCAGACAATTGAATGGAGAAGATATATTTTCAAGAAAGAATTGTAGAGAAGGAATTGCAGTGTCGCGGTCTCAGATTTCCAATATTAGAGGCGAGAAGAGTTCAGTCTGGGCCCATGGGACCACGTATCAATAGGGCCTTCCAATTATCCGCACTTTTATTTTCTCTCCTGATACACAAGATATTTGTCGTGTTTTTTATACAGTCCTCATTAGCTGTGTTCAGGCCTCTTTATTCGTCAACCATTATAGACTAAACTAATGCTGAAATTTTGATTGGCTAGTTTGAAAAATACCACCAATTAGACTTGATCCCTTGTAGATTTTGGACCAGACTGGTAAACCTGTCCCATCTACGCTACCCTCCGATACTATATCGATAGATTGATACAGGCTCGCCAGTCAAATTTTGGACATAAGAGTATAAATGATGCAAATTCCATGCAGACCACAGGGCCTTCGTTCCAAAACAGATGCAATGACGGAGAATAGTTACACTCTGTTCCAATGTAAATACACCCTGGTGATCTGATCTCCCTTACTAGTATTCCCTTAAGTATTTCTACATGCGATAACCGCATGTATAGTGAAGATTTGTTTTCTTTAAATGGGGATTTACGCCGCTTTCAACATTTTTTCAGTTAAATCGCAGCGACTGGAGCACCTAGAAACAGTTCCTGGTATTTCTCTCGCCAAAAGTACCATCACATCCATTCCTAGCCTCCAGCTGCTATCCCACATAGGTCTACGATTATCGACCCATTGGTGGGAGACAAATAGTCGGAAAGAAGGAGAGCAGCCGGCGGGATTTCGAACCCGGGACCTCTAGATTGACTGTCCGACGCGCTACAAACTCCGCTTTGACGGCAGCTATTTAAAGTAAAGAACATCGTACACTGTATGTAAATGGAATAATTTTGGGGTAAAATGAAATGAGTTTGAAGAGCGAGTTTTGAGTAATATCAAAGGTAGCTTGGTAATGGCACGTAGTCTATTTCGGTCTTAACGGACGAAATGTGCGAAAAAACAATTACCTCCCTTTGATAAAGTGTAAGAAATATTCTATGAATAGATTTGTGTGTCTGCGTGGACCAATAAGCCGCTTTAAAGTTACGCCAGGAAATGAAAACATTGAATATTCGGAGTGATCTGAATGGAGTTTTGAGCATTTCGAGCGATTCCTTGGCCTTGTTGAGTAAAAGGAATGATATCAATAGCGCTAAGCGAGACCTGAAAATGTTTTGGGATAGGACGGGCGTCAATTTCAAGAAGCCTATATAAGAGAATGGTAAACGTTTAGCTTCAGAATTATGTTAATATTTCCCTGTTTTTGCATTAACCCAACTTTAAGAATTATTGATATTGAGAGGGATGAGGAGTGTCTAATCTGTGCAAAAAATATTATTTATCAAATCAGAAACTGACTCACATTTTGTAAAGTTTAAAATTAGGTTGATTTAAGAAATCTCTTCACATACGTAATTATCGAAAAGTCAAGAAAATTCACACCACGATTCGTTGAATCGACTAGTGGGGTCTAGAATTAGCTATTCGTGCCTCATTTTGAATGACATTTGGATAGCAAGTCGTGATCTCAGTTAAACCCATACAAGTCAACAGATTTCACAAATTGGATTTTCTGAGATACTCTTGCATTGAGTCGCAAATCAAGTCGACTTTGGGATTTCACATCAAGAATCAATGCACCGTGATTTTCTGAGAAATGAAATCTTGAGTTTGTGGTAGAATAAAACTGCAGTATCCCAGAGTAATATCAGCCTCGTGTTTAGGGTGAATAAGCTTGCGAAACGTCTAAACAAATTGTATCCCGTTTGCACTTGGACGAACGTGCAAAGCGGAGTACACTTATTCTACTACTAATACAACTCTTTAAAGCTTCGCAAACGGTTTGCCTACTGGAAGCTTGACTGGCGAGCCTGTCTTAATCTATCGACAACAATCATCGGAATGTAACGTAGCATTTATGTCGACTTGCTAGGCCAGAAACTATGATCTTCTATGTTTTTCTAAGATCTTACTAAGACCTTCGAACTTTCGAAGACTACGTTTATCTAAAATGTTTTCTATCTTCAAAGCAAATTTTCATTCAATTTTATATTAATGTCATCGAGATTATTCTCGAAAGAATGTAGACATTTCTTCGTATAAGGCGTTGAAGAATTTCATTTTAAGTTTAAAGTAGAGGATGGAATATTCATTTTAAATGGGACGATTAAGGCGGCCATTGTTCTCACGGCGACCATCTTGTTAAGAACCAAACTGTAGGTTGCCAGAATTAAACATTTATCTTATAACTATACAAATATCCGTATGATAACAACCCGTTTGATTTTTTATGATATCACATAGTTATTTTTAGAACCAATATATAATGCGGTTATTTTTAGAAACTTGCATTTCTGTTGGAAACATCTACAAAAACAAGGCGAATAAAGGTTATAAGATAAATATAATACGTATTTAGTGTATTTTATGAAAAAAATATCTAACTCGGTTGGGGGAATTGATAATTGTCTCGGCAGAGCCTCGACAATGATCAATTCTCCCAACCTCGTTAGATATTTTTTCTCATTCAAAACACTAAATACGTATTATATATATCTCTGCTTAAAATCACTCAATAAATGCTTTCGCCAATCAATGGTGGACAGATAGGATTAGATTACCGATTATCCTACAAAATTTTATGAGGATTTGTTTTTATTTTCTTTCTCCTGGCGACCACATTCGAAAATAAAAGAATTTTTGCGATCAAATCAATTCTTTAAAGTGTCACTTCTTTGGCCATTTTATGGTGAAAAGAAAAAAAAACCATGTTACCAATCCTGTGTTCCCAAACGTTTGAAAATTTAACCCCGCTTTTCACGTGAGTGCACGTTCAATGGGGGGGGGGGTATATTTCCCATATGTTAAGCAAACGTTACATCCTGAACGCAGATCAATTCTACACTTTTTTGAGAATAAGCCATCGTTATGTTTTTGTTTTTCGGGGGGGGGGGGACATCTTGGTCGTGCTTCAAGCGACGATTTCATATTCACATATACAAAATCTAGAGGATCCTATAAATACTTGATGGAATTTTAAGCTCGTATCATCAAGTGAAGTATTTTCTCAAATGCCCATGTGTCCGTCCGACTAATTCGACTAATTCACTTTCGCGCTTTCATGGCTGCGCCCTTATCATTCCTGATGTTTATTCTGTAGAATCACAGAGGTTTCCCGATTGGGTTGCGACTGAACGATTAATAAGATAAGACTAACAGCGAATTGCCTAAGTAGGCATACAAAAAAAAAATACTTTTTTTTATATATATATCTTGAAATGTCGCTTGAAACATCTTTGAGATTGAAGCAGACTAAAACATGTCTTTTTACGGCGCCAAAGAAATCTAGGGTCAAGCCCTCGGTGGATAAGCGGATTTGATGACCCATAGTGGAAGTAATTATTCCATGCCAATACAAAGGGACGTCCCGTCGCTTCGAGCGAAATGGAATTATAAAGAAGCAAACTGACAAGAATTTTCTATGAGGGCGACTTGTTTTTGTGTTTTATTTGTTGTCTTGTTTAGCTGGAATTTCTTTAGACTTAAGATTGTTGGTCTTATTATTGCCCTGGAGCAATTATGTAAAGACATGCCGTAGATGAAGGAAGAAATTGGCCCCTGATAATTTGGAAAATAGTGACTGTCTGAAACTATCTAACGGGCTACAAATTTTTGCCCCATCATGAAAGAAAGGACCACATGAAAACTCTGTAAAATAAAAGATATCAGTTTCAGAAAAAGGCCAATCAGCGATAAAATTTTAGAAAATATTCTTTTCCGTGATAATTTCTATAGATTCAAAAATTGTCTACAACCAAACATTTTCAATCATGGTCCACTTTGCAAAAATTATCATTTAGATATGAAATGAAATTTCCCGCAGAAGACTTTTTTTCATGCATACGGTTTTTACTTACCATCATATTGTGAACGGTGTCTTTCTCTCAGTCTATCTAAATACAAGGGGTCTTCGTGGCATAGCAGCCTGAACGTGTTTTCATACAAACAAGTCATTCCTGAAAAAAAGAAACTATTGCATAAAATGTACGTTTATGGTACGTTTTAGGTATCTGTTAGCGGACAAAACCCGGGTGTAAATGGAGAAAAGGTGTAAATGGAGGAAAACGTGGATTAATCCGTAGATTCGCGTGCCGTTAACGCCCGGCTTTTTTTTACTTAGATATCCTCGTTATGGGCCTATATACTTTGATCAATTTCAAAGATACTGATCATTCTCTGCAATATTAGTTTCACCTTCGACGAACTTCGTTAAGCATTGCTATATGACATCGGTTTTAACCCCTGGAATTTCCATATTATTTTAAGCATCGGTAAGACTCGATTCGATCTCGTTTCGGAAGAGTAGCATTGCATCATGGGCATTTTTATTAGCTTATTGAGATATATACAATTATCATAAATATTCATAGAAACGTCGTTTTGCTAGCGTATTGTCCAAGGGGTAATAAACGCAGAGTAACGTAATGCTTTACGACTGGGCTCCGAGGATGTACTTGTTTGTCCCTAACATAAATAAACACATTCTGTTTTTTTTAAAAAAAAACACGAAGGTTCGATTTTGAAGAGTACTGTAAACATATAAAAGTTCGCGGCTAGAATTGTTCGCGGGCCAACTTATTTCTGACCCTGGGCGGGTACTGTTGCCCGCAAAATCAGAGTATCTCTCAGAAAGCGGGCTACCAGCTCTATACTGGTCCACATATCGACTATCAGAATAGCCTTAAATAGGCTATTCTGATATTCGACAGTGAGAACAGTCTACACCCGACCCGAAATCGGGTCAGAAATAAGTTTGCCCCGTGTTTTCGTTATATCATACTTTTTCGCGGCGATTTAAATTTGCGAATTGTTACCGCCCGCGAATGCCGCGAAAGAAAACACGCTACGGAAAATTTGCATGTATATGCTTACTTAATATGTGTTCATCATAGGTGCAGAAGGTTTTGTCAACAAAACAAATAAACTCCAGCTAATGAAAGCTGTAGAACCGATCTTATGTTCGCCAACAAACCGATCGATTTCAGTAATGCATAACGGACTTTTTTCGGCAATATCGAGCTACATTTAATGCGTTTAGATTATTTCTATGGGTTCCTGCACAATATTGCTTGAATAAATACTCATGTATTATTTCTTATGCAATTAGAGCGACAATTCAAGTTTTTGAGGGCTTCGCACTCGAGCGATGAACCATTTTTTGTGTCTAGATGCAATTTTTCGCCCTCGAAAACGTGATGTAACCCTATAATAGTAATACTATAAATGACCAGGACGTTTTTGTATTTTCTGTAACATTTGTAAATGCGATATATGATATTAAACTTAAAACACCAACTGATGATCTCCAGTGTCGTTAAACATATCCATGCATTTACCACATTACTATGATGTTGAATATATCGTTGTCCGAATGTTATTAATGGGGAGACAAAATGTAACCAAAAGGTCCGTAGTTCGAGCCTCACTGTCTTCAGAATATTTGACAGTTAAAGCAGCTAATAACTAGCCCGAGACAACATAGCTGTCGATTTTGCTGGCGTGTTAATTTCCCCTAGATTGACTCGATAAACTTAAGCTTTCGTCGCAATCACGAAAAAGTATTTATAATATGCAAAATCGATGTACAAAAAGCTCACTCTGAAATTTAAAAAAAAAAACTGTTGTCAAAACCCTTTGGTACTTGTTTCTTTTGTAGTATGGGAAGCGTCATAGAAGTTCGTTTTCAAGTCTCCCTACATGAATTCTTTTCGTAATCTAATTTACCCTAATTGACCTCCAAACGTCGTCATAAACTAGGAGTCAATCCAATTGGCACAAATTGTATTCAATTGTATTACAGCAAATCAAAGGTTACAACTTAGTCGTTTCGGTATTTCCCTGCGTTAGAGACGACCAAACGGTGCAAACTCTTTGCAAATTATACCCCGTGCAAAGCAGGGTATAATTTGCAAATATATTGTACCTTTTTGTCATCTTGTCGTTTTTTCTCGAGATTTTGTTTCTTTTCTTTCTGGTTATTTATTCACTTTGCGAATATCTTTTATACACAAAAATATCATTATTATCAAATTAAAAAAATATTCTAGATTTTTAATTGAGAAGAAAGTTGGTGTGAAATGAATAGGGCTTTAATACAAAGTTGTTGGGTATAGAATGTGCAATTCATTACTTTCTTATCATTTGAGCTTGTGCGTGAAATTTCTAACAATTTGAAATGTACGTGAAGTGGAAACAAAGAGCAGCCTAGATAGTCATATGATGCAATTAGAAGATTATCTGACTAGACTGTTTGTTGACAATTTTAGACCCTATCTATCTACAAAGTGCGGAGTGATGACTATGGTCAGACTGTGCTGATTAACAGGCTGGCCAAAGTCTTTACTTGGCTCACTAGTCTTATTTAATTTTTATAGAATAACACTATCAGGATTTGACTTTTGCTCTTGATATTTATGCAAGAATTTAATATTGGTTCATGGAATAAATACCCATATGATATATACCTTTTTGATAATTTCTGTCATGTGTATTTGCTGTATGTATGTTCTTCGTGACAATCTTATAACTGGGTTCATTTAAACCATAAGGGAATTGGAATTTGGATTCAATTTTTATCTGCAACTTATTAACTTTGAATGCGGTCTAGCGTCGCTTTAACGATCTTTCAGTCATACTATGCTGAAATACCTAACCATGGGTTCCTGATATTTCTCGAACCAGTTATACCATTACGCCCTTTCCGAGCCTCTAACTGTTATCCTACTCAGCTTTTCGTTATTCAACCACAAAACTCAGAAAGGATATATGCCGCCGAAGGTAATCGAACCCATGCCACCCATGATTGAATACTGTGAGTAGAATGGGCCAGCAACTGCGCTATAACTGCTGCTCGGAAAAGAAGAATGTCCGAATATCGTAAGGCTTTTAAGAAATGATTTTTTTTTAAAATGATGTCATATTTTAAGAATTGTCCCCGGAATTCAAATTGTTCTACTTTTTCTTTCCTCGGGCTAATTATTCGACTTTAACAGTGTAACATGTTGTAATGCTCATTATATTTATTCAGGTATTTTAATATCAACAGTTTAAACTCGTGTCAATCGAATATCTGGGTAGAAACGTTTTAGGTTGACCCTTGTACGATCGCATAGTCCGTACAGGCTGACAAGGTTCGAAACTTTACATAATTGGCTGATAATTGGCTGATTTTCTCATTCTAGTTTAATGATGCCTCATTCCGGTGTAATCATATCATTTATTTTTAATATATTATATTATTATATTTTTTCTGATTGGACTCTGGTTACCATCTATTTTTTAAATAAAATTTACATTTCAAGGAAAATTCTAGATGGTCCTTATTCGCATGATGTTAACATATCTTTTAAGCTTCTGGGTCCAGTTTTATAAAAGATAATAGTTATACAAATTTTAACCGGAAGTTAATTTCAGCCAATCGGAGTTGTCGTTCCATTTGTGATTGCCTAAAGTGAAACCCGATAAGCTAAAAAGAACTTCCGGTCTATATCTAACCAACGTCATCTTTTATTCAACTTGAGGCTGCACTACTTTTGAGATTCTGCTGCCCTGCGTGCAGGATGACCAAACGGTGCAAATAGTTTTCCAATTATACATCGCTTTGCACGTGCACATGCGTGCAAAGCGATGTATAATTGGAAAACTCTTTGCACCGTTTGATCATCCTGAACGCAGGGTTTGTCTTTCAGATCCAGGGGATCGTTTTATAATGCATATTACGACTGATTTGGGCGGATCTTTGTAAGGTGCAATATGTAGTACGATCTTTGAAATACACTAACTCCAGGATATCTTAAAAAAAGTATGTAATTTTGGTTGGTAATATAAATTTCACTAAATGAATTCTGACTATCAATACGAACTATTTGTCTAGATTGTAATAACACGTATAATAAAACATTTGCTCTTGGTCCTACTTTTAATAGTACATGTATATTAACTTGTGATCCGTTACACAAAAATTACCATCTGGGAACTCCATAAAATGCATAATAGTATCTTTTAACATATTTTGATCGAATACTGGAAAACTTTGTGCACACTAATATGAAATGGAATTCACTCTCTATCAACCCTGAATTACAAATTTTAAAAATTCTTTCTTGCATTGTTAAATTTTCTGTGCGTCCACTTTCGATTGCTAATTAGTGAGACGATACTCGAAGTTTTGTTAAGGATATTCTATATTTCGGTTCATTTAGGAATTCAAGGTAATTTTCAAATTCAAGTTCGTGTTTTATAAGACTGTAGAATGAAAGTCGATGTGAGTTATTAATTGACGAATACCAGCTTTATTGTAGATATCGAGTATACGCTGTTTAACAAAATTATAATCAAAATCAATATAATACTGGTTTTCCCAAATGTCACCAAGTCCTATTAGTTTTAATGTTTGTTTAATGTAAAATGCCCAGTTATTGTCTTTATATGTTAGATTTCTTTCACAATCCGAATGAAGCATATTATATGCTCTGAATAAGATTGAGTCGCGTTTTGATGATAAGATCTTAACCCAATATTTAATAATTACTAATTTTCTATGCAATGACATAGGTATTCGGCCTATTTCACCATATAAAGTGTTTAGATTCGTAGATTGTTTTACTCAAGGAATTCTCCTGCATTTTTTTTTAAATACTAATTCGATATCTTTACCTTGGTGTATTCCCCAGACTTCTGCAGAATAATTCACTTCTGGCAGAGAATCAAAGAGTTTGAGTTTTTTTGACGTTGTTTTTTCTAATTGATTGAATATTGTGAACAGGTTATGAACAGGAAATTTTGTGTTTTGTGCTACCATTTTTGGGGTACGGTTCCAATTTCCATTTATTAGGGATGTAAAACGTATGGAAATCTTTACATCCGTTGAAAAGACGCTTTGCATCTGTTTTCTTACCCTGCACATACGCCTTGCATACGCTCTGTTTGTCGAGCGTCCGTCCGTAGCGATTTCATCCATGCAGAAAGTTTTGAGCTGCACAAAACTTGTAGAGCGGATAAACTTTCCGCTATGTACGATGTAAATGCGAAACAATACAAGGAACAAACACTGTGTCCGTTTATCAAACGTCAGATGTCCATTTGGTAGTGGGACTGGGCCTTAACCAAGACCCGTAAGTGACGGGTTATGCTCCCCGAATAAGAGCTTGATAATTAAGTGTGCCTCAAATTTACAGTCAAAATTTACTTAAAACAGTTTGCCATGACGTCTTTTGTTTGTAGGTTATAATAGAATATGCTGAAGGGTCCGGAGAAATGACCTTGACCTTGATAGATGACTTTGAACTTGGTTGCAAAAAAGATCTTTTTACAAACAATAAACAAGACAAACATGAAGATTAAATTTCATTCCAATTAAAAGTTATGATCTATTTAGATCTACAGTTTTTATGGTCGAAATCATTGGCCTTGACAATTAGACCTTGGCCTTGACTTAAAACCTTGTATTAGATATCTAGTGAAAGATCTTGACCTTGACTGATGACCTTGAACTTAGTACCAACAGAAAGATCTTGTCACAAGCAAAGCGCGTGTGAAAAAGAGGGCCTGTATCGCTCCAATGGCTTTAATAATTCCTGACTTTAGCCCTGCCACGCCCATATTTGGGGGTCAATCAAAATTTCACAATTTAAGTAAAGGATCTCCAAAGGAACATCCATGCCTAGTTTCATTGAAATCGGACCAATGGTTTGGGAGGAGACGGATATTTTAAAATATTCTAATTTGCCCCGCCCTAATACACCCATGTTTGGATGTCAATTATTTTTTTAACAATTTAAGTAAAGGGTCACTCAAGGAACATCAATGCCAAGTTTCATTGTAATCAGACCATTGGTTTGGGAGGAGAAGATTTTTAAAGATTTTAACGTTTGGCGAGATCTTTACCTGAGTTTTCTATAAAAGGTCTTGTCAAAAGTAATAAGCATTTGAAATATGAATGCTATATCACTTACCATTGCAAAATTATGGCCAATTCTAAAATTTTATTTTTTCGAAATTCTGACCTTGACACATGACACATGACCTTCACTGATGACCTAGAATTTAATTCTAACAAAAACAGGCAATGCACATTTGAAATATGAAGACTATATCTGTCACTTATCAAAAGTTATGGCTAATGCAAGTTTTTACTTAACATTAATGCCCCTTTTCCCGTAACAAGTTTTTTTAAACGTAAATTTTCGATAGTTTAAGGTCAAGAGCGTCTGATTTGCTACTCAAACACGAATTTCATAAAATGCTGACAATTAGACTAGAAAAATCGACAAAAAACTAATTTTCACATTCTGGCTCCTTTTCCATGACAAAGCCTTGAATTGAGAAAATTCAAAAACGGTGTATTGAAAATTACTAACGAAGACTATATATATAGTTTCATCCAATTAGGACCAGGAATTCCTGAGATATGACGTTTTACGAACGGATGGACGCGCGCTTAAGCCGGCAACTATGAGCTCTCCCGAAAATAAACACTCCGTCCGTTAAATTTCTGGTAAAAATTAAAATACTAATATGAGTTTAGACAATGGTATACCCCACCTCAAGCCTCGGCCATCCTTTTGAAGTGTCTACAAATTATCACCAAAAGGTGCAGTACTTTTTACTTTTTACGGCCGCCGTCGATTGATTACATTATATAGATCGAGGTGTCTTTATGATGAATAGAAGGCCGCTAATTTGAAATCACCGGGTATCAATTTTTCCTCTCTGAAGTTCGTTATCATCATGACGAATGATATTAACAACGTTATTAATTCTTTGTTTAATTTTGATATAAATTTTTCTTCCCTTTTTTTCTTCAGAACTTTAAGCATTGATCTTATTAAAAAGAAGACATAAAATACGTGTCAACTCAATGTGTACAATGTATAAAACAGATAAAGGAAATGCGTATACGTTCGAGACGGTGCATGATATTTCCAATAATTTCACATATGCGCAATGTTAAGACTCAGAACAGCCCGTGTATCCGCTCAGACAGGGCCCGAGGTTATAAAACTTTTCTCATGCTCAATTGAGAACTTTCTCAAATTTTAAATTTAAATAAATGTTTTAAAATAAAAGAAAATATTAAGAAGTTGTTATTTATAACAACTTAGATATGTTATCTTTTTATGTTACTACATTAAAATGAGAATTAAAACAGAATTATGGCTTAAATCTCAAATTGAAATTTGAGAAAATTTTAAATTGAGAATGAGAAAAGTTTTATAACCTCGGGCCCTGATCTGAGTCTTCACTACGTAACTAAACATAGCTATTGACTCAAAGTCTCGGTCGACAATCAAATAATATCATTGATGCTTCGCGGGTCTGTCCATACTGCTCAATTTCTGCCCATCATGTGCACATGAAATTGTTCGAAATGTCCCGCATAAGCTCAAATGATTTTCAATTCCTGGTCGTTGTTCATTTATATCTATATAGATTTTACCCTCAAAATTTTCAGCAAAAAAATCGTTATTTCAGCAAATTGTGAGTGCAAAAGGACGGAAATATTGAATTGAAATAAGAATTAGCAATTAATGATACACGAAATCGTGACAGATCCTAAATGAAAACGGATATCCAAGTACAAAAAGGTTCTTTTTAAAGAATTCTTAGATCTTTTTTTTTATTATTTTCATAATTATCATATCTTCATAACTATTTATTTCTCTAGGTTTATGGTAGAATGATTTGTTGCAGAAAAAGTCTGTCAATTTTCACAAGATAATTTGCTAAGTGAAAAAATGGTTAAGTCATCTTTCATGAAATCGAAAAAAGTTTATTCTGACATATAATTATGACACATTATTTACGGTGCTCTTCTTTTTTTTTGATTTTTTTTTTGCGGGGGGGGGGGGGGGGGGCATGTGTGTTTCATTTACAACAATTCAATTTGTGAATGATGGATGGATTATATGCAGACTAGAGAAACAAACAATGCACCAAATATTTTGCGCTGATATCCTGAAGGAAATTGAGGCCGTACCTAGAGAGCGCATAGTGAAAACTCTAGTCCGACTGTGCGGATGCCCAGGCTGACCAGAGTCTTTGCTTTGCGCTTACTTGCAAGTGTTGGAAATGTTGTACACACGCGTAATTTTTCAAATCATAAAAATTCTAGTGTCCACTTACAAGAATTTAAGGAAGAAATGTCTAAAACTAAAGTGATGGGTCAATTCTTTCGTGATTTTTTACATCGTCTTTTGGACCCCTGGATGTGTGTCCCTAATTATAATTATAAATTTACTTAGATCGGAAATTTTCCTTGATCTAATTTCAAAAGATAAGTGTTTTCGAACGATCTGTCATCTTATAATGAACTAGGGTCCTAGTTAATTATACACGGCGGGTTGTCACAGACCAAACGAATGAATATCTTTATACTCAATGAGATGTCTTATTGTTCAAGATTTTGAAGAACTAGCTTATGACAAGAACATTGTTCTTATTTGCAAAGTTTTTTCTTACACAATATGGTTATTCATTTTCAAATTTCACCCACTTTTTTATTTTCGTCTGTTACCTGCCCTGGGTTCAGAATAACAATCTCTTGCAAAGTACTTAAAGTGGTGCCCCGCTTTGTGCGCACATATTCGTGCAAAGCGGGGGATAAATTCTAATGGTTGGCACGCGTTTAGTTATTCTAAACACAGTTCTGTTCCAATTTCAGCAAGTATAAAATTGTAAGACACAAAAAAGGTTTTATAAAACAAATTTGCACGTACCTTCAGCGGGGCTACCATTCCTGTTGAACAGTGATCTTGTATAGCTCGCGTTGGGGAATCTTTGGCCTGAAAAAAGCATTATTTTAGAAGTAATTTACGTTACTTTAATTTCGGGTAATTTTTTTTTCACGTTTTGGGACTTGGCGACTTATATATTTTCGAGTTCAGGTTTTAGCTAGATTGAGATAAGCTTGATATGAGTAAAGTACAATTATCATAAAAATGCGCCCAAAACAACAACAAAAAAGTGACAATCTGGTAACTAAATAAAATAAACGTTTCCAAAAGCAATCGATTCCAACAGAGATGTTGAATTTTGAATAATTGTTATAGGAAGGTATATTGATCGTTCATTCTAGATTCAGGAAATGGAATGAAAGCGAAATATTTTTCGACTGTGATGACGCGCAACCAAACATAGTTCGATACTTTTCGTATTTCCCTGATATTCAATTTACCAATAAAGTGCATTTTAAATTAAACTTTTGGCCATATTCTTGATTGATTTCAAAGAAATGAACATGTGTGTTATCTAAAGTTGATTTTATGTTTGTCCATTGTATTCTGTTAAGGATAAACACATGAATTTCCAAAAATGAAATGGAATATATTTTTTCACCATTAGTAAATATTACAACTTACTGTTTTCCATATTTACATCACGTGGTTCCTGTTTGATGGACAAGGGTTGTGGTGATATTGGCGAGAATGACGGGGTCAGGTATCCATGGTTACGGGTCAAGGCCGTCTCGGGGTCATAAGGTCGATCATGCATGTCGTGTTTGAAGTAGTGGGGGTAGGACATGGACATAAACCTGGTGTAGTTCTGGTGAAACTGCTGCATGTCCGTCGCGCTGTACGTACGATCAGTCTCGACAGGTCGGCTAGCGAATCTATGGAGAAAAAAGAAAGGATTTTTTTATTGACGATACAGTAGATATTGAGCAAACTGTAGATGATTTCAGTTGTCGAAATAAACATAATTAATTGATTGCTGGCTCCGCCCCCCCCCCCTGACCTGATGGCACACCCCTCATAGATTTTAAACAGTCATTTATCAATGAAATATATGGCATGGGTATGAAACAAACAAACAAAAACAGGTATGTTAAGAATAATATGTTAGTGTCTTAATATATCAATGTTATCTTGTCGAGGTTGGGAGAATTTATCATGACGGGGCAAAGATAATTTCTCGCAGCCGAAACCAAATAACATTGATATTTTAAAACATTTACATGCTATTCTATTCATCATGCAATCATTTTAAAAGCTTGATTATAATCAACCCTTAAAAACAAAGAAATTTAGGTGAAAGTGTATGCAAACTGTTTCTAAAAATAGACTGTCTGATATCATATAATGTTATCAGAAAGGTAATATCAGGTCAATACAGGCATCATTGCATGATAATAACTTTTTCAGCACAAACATTCGGAAGAGAAAGAATATGCATTCCAATGAAATTGAACACCGAAATATCTGAAAATGGCTAAAACAGTTTCACAAATCTTTAAAAACAAAATAATTTGTCTAGTACCAAGGCATGGTTCCAAAATTGTGTCTCACGTTATCTTTCTGGTATTGTGACCTATTTTGAAAAAAAAATCGTCTGTCCTTACCTAAGGTCATGACCCTGGAACATGGCATGGGCGTTCCCCTCCACCAAATTTCCCGGGGGTCCGTTACCGCCTGACAGACCCTGTGGTTGTGTTTGTCCCTGGTTTATACCATCGCGCGATGAAGTCGGAGACGAGCATTCCTTTCCGGTGCTCGAACCCGATGACATGGACTCATTGGACGGCGAGGCTGAGCCCTGGCTCCCATGACAATCAGTCCCCGTGTATCGCCGGTCTGGGTAGGGATATTTCACTCCCATGCTGTTGCTGCTACTAGTGTTGTTGTTATTGTTGTTGTTATTGTTGTTTGGTTTATTAGGAGAACACTGCGGTTTACAACAATTGATGTTTGACTTGCTGGCTTCTAGTTTTACTTTAGAGTATGGTCCAACTGAAAATAGTTAAGATAGAACATGTATATGTGACCAACCATACAAGGGGAGACCTTTAGGAAACACAGTAAAACAAATGTTTAAAAAGATTGAATCCAGCAGATGTGAACCAAAGGTCGCATTTCGAAAAATATATTTGGAAGACAGACTGATCCTTTTTGATTCAGAAAATCATGGAAGTGCGAAATGTGTCGAGTCTAATCAGCCTCTGCAATCCGCGCAGCGCAGTCTGACAAGGGTCGACACTTTACGCACTACCAAGATGGCCCCTTTCCTTGTGCAAGGTCATATATTTCAGAAAGATATTACAAAGTTTATCAATGTAAAACAGTCCTAATGATCAAGAATAGTCACCAAGCCCAAGCGGTATCGATCTCGCAACCTTTTGATAATCAATTTTGAATGTGGCTTTTAAACTGATTATACTGAAAAAAACTTTTGAAATAAAACAAATCCTCATAAAGGAAAAAATATCCCTCAAAGCTGGTCATTTTCCCTGTGAAAAATCAGGTTGAAATTTTTAACATTGATTGATTACTTTGAAATTGAGGCTATCTCTCAATTTTCTTAAAATGATACAATCTCTATAAAACAGAGTGTTCTGTTTTGTTTTTTTGTTTAATCTAGAGATATATTTATGAATGTGGAAGATATGTGACCTTATACTCTGTTTCCTTAAAGTTGTAGCAATCTGAGAATTTTTCCGAAAGGCAAATGTACTCCAAATGAAAATAGTGCAACCTTGCTCCGAATAAGCACAGTTAAAGCGTCGACCTTAAACTACGACACTGACACTGAGGGTATCTGAAAATCTTTTTTAAGGTAGTGGACCCGTAATAGTCGCGAAACGTTTTGGAGCTCATTCTCTTTCACAATGTTAACCGGGGTTCCCTAATGAAAACCATTAGGAAGCCTCGGTTATTCCTGTTGAAGTTCTTTACTTCCGAATAATAGCGGAACTATTACAGGTCCACTACCTTAAACGGAACAACCGCTCATGACGTTTTTGCCATTTCTTTTAAATCTATTTAAAAACTAGACCTGCCACAAAGCGGACTTAAACCCCTACCAGCGCTTTATCCAAGTTCCGTAAAATCGTTTACGGACAAAGTTTAATTGTGACCTTGACCTTTGACCTTTGCGATTAAAAAAATGATAGGGCACTACTTTTGGTCATCTGCAACAATTTTCTAAAAATTTCGCTAATCTCTGTCACTTCGTTTTTGAGTAAGAATCCGATAAACAAAAAGTTCTATGGACGGATAGATTGCCGTTTAAAAAATAACGCACACCAAGGTTCAAAAACGACTTGACAACAGCCGATGCCGAAACTTCCAAGGGAATGGTCCTCTATTATACCAAATTCTAAAAACTCATGGGTGTTAAGCTATAAAAGCTCGTCCATTAAAGCTGCTCTTTCACATTCTTTTATAGAAAAATACAAAACTGGTTCTTAGATTCGGAAATTTGTGCATTTTCCGATGTTTAAGAAACGCACATGGGTATGGCACTAACAACAACTCATTTTAAAAAAATGTAGCTTGAATGTTCGAAGCGACAAGGTAAGTCTATTTATATCCAGTCTATAGAATACGATATTGCTATTTTTCATGTATAATGTTTCATTTTTGGCATGTATTGATTTGTAGTTTCCCAATTGAAAATTACTTCGACCTTGACCTTTGATAGAATAGGACAAACAGGTGGAATTACATGCGAAAATAGTTGGCTCAACATTTAAGAATTATTCAGGAATATCTGTCTTTTTGCCATGTCTTACCAGATCGAATCTTATTATTGTAGAGTTTTCTACACGATGATGTCTTGATTTCCGATTAATTTTACCAAAAAAAAAAAAAAAAGAAGAATAAAAAAATCGCATTTTCCCAATCTGTGAAATAGCAGCTTTAATTTTGCGTTGAGGAATAATATTATTAAAGACAAAATTGCCTCTTTGAAAAAAGGTATTTTATAACCAACCTACACAGTAGTGCGTCTCGCATTCGCTAATCAAGACATCGATTTCAAAGATAGAAAATCAGGGATTTTTATCATTATTAAGATACCACGTAGAAATGTCCCAAGTATCACATTTAGCATTCAACACGGTGCTATTTTTACGACGTGTCTACCGCGTCCGTTTTCTAACGTTTTTGTCACCCATTTTACGGGCCTCTGGAAAGATGTTAATTTCAACACGTCAATCAACGCGTAATTACAGTATGTTTTGTGCACGAGATATTCGTACGAATGACATTTTTGACAGATGAATATGAAATCGAAGACATTGGGAGTTAGTGACAATATTATAGGGACGGGAATACTAGAGCCATTTCAGGCGAATTCCTCATTTATCACCGTTTATGACGGTTTAATGTGTTACAAAATACTCCGGCATATTATTCCCGCTACCTTTAATAGACTCGTGGTATTGTTAGAAATGTTTGCTCAGTGTTGATTTTGTTGCCGGGTATTGCACAAATTTCTTGTTATAGTTGTACAAGTTTAAGTGAAAGTCAAAATGTCTATTTTGCCTATACTTTCTAGTACAATAGAACTTGTATTTAACGACCATTTTCGGGACCATCAAAAAACGGTCGTTAAAAATATATGGTCGCTTAGTACACGTTTAAACTAATGAACAATTTGAACTATGATTTGATTGAATGTGTGAATAATTGCGTATTTCTCAATAGTCTCATATTGAATACAGAATCTTCTCATTGCGACGTTTCAAATGAGTTCTAACAATATGGGGTTTAACTAATTTCAGATCAAATTGTCTGTATAGACAAAATGGATCTTTGGTCTTTTACAAAAAACATCGAATAAAATAAAAACTTTATTGAGGGAACAGTGAAAGGAGCGCAGAAATCGGTCGTTCAAGAGGATTGTCGCTTTATTCATTTTTAGAAAAAAATATTTCGATTCGGTATAGATTTCGTTATATTATTATTCTCTCCGAATCCTAATTTTGTTCAGAACCTTTAGAAACGAATGAAATCATTCTTATTAGTTATATTCTCACAAGATTCGAAAATTTTCATTTGTATCGCTAAAGTGTACACCAGTTAACAGATTGAAGGTTTGGTAAAGAGTGCTATACTCATGGTCGCTTCATAAAATGGTCACTAAAAAGAGGTGGTATCTCGGTCAACATCGACTGCACCCATTCGGAACACCACTCGGCCAATCTCACGATCAACCTCGGATGTACATGGACAGACTTTTCAAAAAAAAAAAATACGAGAAAACCTTTGAAAAAATCGTTGACGTCAGTTAAAATGGCGTAAGCCGCCCTGGAAACTGTGAGTGAAAACATTAGACGTCGCCAAAGCTACTCGTTTAAGTCACTGACGTGGAACTTTCGCATCCTTAAATAAATATCTTTAGATTCCCGAATAACGGCTGGAAAAATCTTAATTTTTGAGAATGATTCGTATATATGATATAAATCTACAGTGCTAGTTTTTCTTACACTGTTTCCGCCTCACAAAATGCACGGTTTTGTAACATACCCATCCGCCTTACATACATCCGTGGTCTGTTTCAGTTACGGAAATGGCCGATTGATGTTCCGAATGCGACTGCACCCACCCTTCCCTTACGATACCGTCTGGTTTCATATCATTATGAAATTCTAGACTTGACGAACTTACAAAAGGTGAAAACGAAAGTTTTTATTTAGCGGAATTTTAATACTCTTTATTGTCGTTAGTATTCGGAATTTCTAACAAAAAAGTATACATTCACAAGAGCTTTGTACATATGTTAGCGTTAACGCCTTGGCGCTCATAACATTAAAAAAATGTATAAAGTGAATAGAAGTTCTGGGGATAAGACCCATTGATAATAAAATTACTCTAATGAAAAATAATGAACACACCAAGTTTCATTTTTTTTCCTCAGAAAATCGATATAAGGAAAAGTGCCATTCCAATGCATTAAGCAATTCCAACACCGCAAAAACAAATGTGAACAGCTGAGCAAAATAAACAAAATCAACCATAGTTAGAAAACGTGTTCGCACTTTCAAAGAAAATTTGTCCTACAATATATTTAGAAAATTTGACAGATTCTAAAGTCAACCAGAATTAAGAGAATCTTTGATTGATGGTTTCTTCCGAAACGAGGTTTAGAATTCCATATCTGATCGGTACTGCACATCATGCAACTGACAGGATCGCACAAGAAATATGAATCGACGAAAAAGTTACTAGAAATTCAAACTCAGTTTTTATTGAAACAAAAATATATGAAGGGGTCGGAGGAAGGCTGTATTCAGTACAGTTAACAACATCGTGAAATTGACAGGATGAATGATTTTGCAATGAAAAATGGAATGAAATCGAATGGGTGTGTGGAGTGATTTATGGGTGAAATTAAAGGGAGGTAAATCAATATGGCTAATTTTGTTCAAAATGAACAAAATTAGCAATATTTATTACCTCCCTTTAATGAAACATGCGTAATTTTCTATTTTTCCGTCTTTATGGGCCAATTAGACGCTTAAAAATCCATTCAGGCCAATAAAATCGTGGAATAATTAGATCGATTTGAATCAAATGTTGAAAGTCTTGGTCGATTTCGAAATGTTTCTAAAGATTTTTGAACGTTCTTGATCGATTTGAGTGAGTGTTTGGAGTGAATGAATGGAGCCCTGAGTGAGCGATTTAGAATGATTTTGATCGGAATGATTGTCAATTTCATGATGTAACTAACTGTATATAATGAAATAATGCTAAACAGTTATGAAGAAATAGATATTTCTGATACAGCACATCAGTGACAGAAATATCTGATCAAAATAGTGAGTTTTATAAAATTTTGTTTTTCATGAATATCCGCGAAATTGTTTTTAAAATATGACCTCTATCATTTTTGCAGTAAAATCAGTATATAGAGGATAACGAATGAGTGATCATGGAATACCGAATTTATTAAACGAGTCATCTATAAACTGATAAAAACGAGGCTGTGTCGAGTTTTTATCTGTTTTAGATGACGAGTTTAATTTTATTTTAGTTTAGTTAAGTTTATTTACGTCGATTGTTGTATGGCCTTATTAGATGCTCCACGATGTCATTTGTACGGTAACGATATTTGAGCGAAACTTTATGCCCCAGTTCATTTACACAGTTATTACACAAATGTTATATCGCCGAAGTAATTTAAAAGAATATTCAATTTTATTTCACTACAGCACTTTTCGACACAATACAAATAATTTTATAATATTTAGCTTTATCTCATAGGAAAATAGTTTAAATCCAACAGTCCTTTTTTGATAAATCAATTATTACATATTACAACATAATGAAATTGAGACTTCACGATTAAAACATTTAAAATCACTCATTCAACGCTCCATTCATTCATTCCAAACACCACTTATAAACGCTTCGAAATCTCTCAAAAACCCTTTGATATCATTCGAAATGATCAACATTTTAATAAAATCGATCAAAAAGCCTGCATTATTTTATTAGCTGGTGTTGAAATTTTAGGGTCTGGTTCGTCCACGAAGACGCAAAACCAGAAATGCACGTAATGTCGATGTTGGTCGAATTAAAAAAAAATAGTAAATACAGCTTGAATTAAGACCCGTTATAGTTCCGGAACCAATGAACTTTTACAATGTTGACCGAGGTTTCATAATAGTAATCATTAGGAAACCTCGGTTAACACTATTTAAATTAATTACTTTCGAAACGTTGCAGAACAATTAAGGATCTACTACCTTAAGTTGTATGCACGATGTTAGGTCCGCCCATTGACCAATGCTAATCGTGAATACCACCCTTAAAGACATATATATTACAATATTTCAGTCTAACGGAGTTTCACATAAAAGTTAAAATCGAAAATTCCAAAATCCCGATGTTTTCTTCGCCCCGTTTACGATGTGTTAAATGTAAATACCACCATGAATGTCTTAAATATTACAATTTTTCAGTCTATCGTATATATTCAGTTTGAATATTTCGCATCAGCGTTAAAATCCATAAACCAAAAACCCAAAGAAATGAATCTATCCGAATTCCTCAGAACACCTAGGACAAAAGACTCTCAATTAAGATTAAAAGTTAAAACCATAACCCCCCTGGAATTTCGCAACAACACTCTCCATATGTCCCCCACGTTTGCCAACCTGTTTCGCTAATAGACCTATTTCCAGAATTAAGTAGCATCTGGCAGCACGGACCGAAACGTTTCATTCATAATTTGGCGTACCTGCAGTTAAAAACGCGCCCGTGGTGTGGGGATTGTAATAGGCCCCATTAATTATGATAAACCTTAAGCCCTTCTAGCCCAATCATAAACATGATAAACTACTCAAAATTTGCTAAGGATAACTTACAAGACTGTGCTTTGTTTTTACCTACGAATGAAAAAAAAAAAATAAATAAGCAAACTATGGAATCAGAAAGTGGTTTGAAAAAGATAGGGGCAATAACTGCGGATAATCGGAATGAAAGGTGAGGAAGACTATATTGAAAATTCGCGAAAATTAATTTAGATTTCATGATTTCACCTGAAAGTTAAGTCTCCGACTCCCATTTATTCCATATCATTGTCCCTAAAGGGTAAAAGCACCGTGCCGCTTTAGTTAGTCAAATCATTTTTATTTCAGCACACAATTGTAGTCAAATGAACATTTTTTCAGAGAAAAACAAAAAAATTCTAATGTTTCATTCCGGGGTAAATTATCCACAACAATACAACATTACATGTGGTCCTTGTCAAAATAAGGGCAGTATATTATATTACATAACAAATTACTACATAATGCGAAATCACAGTATGAATTGCTTGTCTTCGTTAGGCTGATGCCTATGTCGTTCTTTCATATCGTATCTTTGGGTATCTATGGATATTTATGGGTATTTAACCATCCGCGGCGGTCTGTGGAATTTCACTTTACATACGTTAACATTCGTAGTAATCCTTGAATATCCGTGGGTGTCTCTGAAAACTTTTGAATGTGTACAAAATCAGGCCACGGAAACACGACCGTACCATAGGAGGCTGAACAAATGGAGGCTAAGGAAAAATACCGTTGAAGCATTTCAATAAAAAATATACGTATAGTTCTGCAAGAAAGAGTGAGGTCCGAGAAACCGTTATCTCCTATCATTTTCAATGTAAAATTGATCTTTGATCACTCACTTGAAATTGCAGGTCTATAGTTGGAATCTATTTTTAGTCTGCCTAGCCCTCGCAATGAAAACCCAATCACACTGTGCGTATTCATACAGGGTGGTTTTTATTTTAGTTTCATACCTCCATAGACACAACAGATATTCCCATAACCTCTAGAATTAAAATGCAACTATAACAACTGAATAATAGCAACGAGCAATTTTCATTTTTCTAAATGACTTTATAAAATGCCAACATAAAAGAAACGTGGCGTATGACAGATTCCAGGGTCAACAAATTCAGCTTTTTTGTGCAATAAATTCATTTATAATTCCAGCTATCTTCCACTTTATGTGAAATGTCTGACAAGTGATTTTCTAAAATACATTGCCAAAACTGCAAATGAAAATGAGAAGAAAAATCGGCTATGGATTGAACGCCTGAACTCGTTTGTACGAAAGATCATCAATGGTCAAACATAGACCAGAAGTTAATTTAAACCAATCAGGACGGTTTCTTCAGGTGAACCATTTAAAAAAACAATCGTGATAGGGTTTAAACTATTTCCGGTCAAAATTTAAACAATGATTATCTTTTATGCAACTGAGAGCTGAAACAGTTCCTAGAGGTGAATTTTGTTGTAATGACGATATAGACTATGGCAAGAATCAAGTACTGCCCTGCGTTCAGGATGACAAAACGATACAAACTGCTTTCCGATTGTACCCCGCTTTGCACGCGCTCTTGCGTGCAAAGCGGGGTATCATCGGAAAACTGTTTGCACCATTTTGTGAGCCTGAGCGCAGGGCTGATTTCAGGATGACAAAACAATCTCGAACGTTTGAAAATTCTACCTCACAAAGCATGATACCATTTTAAAACAATTGGGTATGTTTTGTTATCCTTAATCCGAAGAAGTCGATTCAATTATATGTTATTCAATTCTTATGTTGTTGATGCTTCTTGATGTGCTCGTTACGATGATCCCATTTGGACATCTACACCGCAGGCAATTGTCTCTAAATTGTGCAATATAGGTTATAAAGGGAAATTTATATACTTAACAACCTAGAAAAGGCGGCGAGTGTATTTTGTGTTTTCTCGCGCACGGTTGCATGAATAT
Source organism: Fragum whitleyi (assembly GCA_948146395.1). Taxonomy (NCBI): domain Eukaryota; kingdom Metazoa; phylum Mollusca; class Bivalvia; order Cardiida; family Cardiidae; genus Fragum; species Fragum whitleyi. Next base: position 47,767,370 of record OX411547.1, read on the forward strand.
TGAAAATACGTTATTGTATCATTGTTTTTATCCGGTTTACACATGTTCATAATCTTATTTGTACAGTTAATTGCATCGTCAAATTTACATTCATCTCAATCAAAACCATTCTTCAATCTGAAATTTTTTTAGCGATATTGGATTACCTCCCTTTAATTTCACTCTAAACTCGCTTACAACCACTTACAACCAACTACGCTTTCGTTTCAAACCCAATCACATATGTAAGAATACGCCAAGCCTGACGTTGACCATGACGTCAGCGACTTTGCGTCACGTTGCATGCGAAAAAAATCGACGAAGCGCCTACTTACTACTAATGTTCATAAAAGTCTGGAAGCATAACCGACAGTGTAAATAAATGAAATGGGCGCCACGGAAAGAATATTTGTTTCGTCATAACGTTACCATTGAAAACACAAAATTTCGACAGAGTCCCTTTCTTTTCTAAAATTCTAAAATTAGTTCATATTTAAGATTTGTTTTGCATCTAGCCTTTTTAACCCACTATGTTTCAAGACATTAAAACAACAAATGGTACGTTTTCTGCGTATTTATCATTTTATTATTATAAAAAGAAGATGGAGCGTTTTCAATGCGGTTCAGTATATATCAAATATGGGTTATGGGATTTGAGGGTTACAGTGAAATAACATCTAGATTATTCACTATCACAATCAGTATTCATTTTTTACAGACCTTTTCAGGTCGCTTTTGCTATAACTCGTTTATATAAATCCCTGGAACGCCACGGAATATCTAGAAAGTTTCAACCGACGAAAGCTGTTAAAACACCAGGACAATAATGACTAGTTTCTACCCTGATCTCTAATCCCACATCTGAAGAAATGAAATCGATCCGGATAATGGATTGTTTAATCCTTATCTTTTTTCCTTCAAAACAAATCGAATGGTCAGCGCAAATCTAATCGAGCGTTCAGTGCAAGACTAAACTAAGTGTATATACAATGTATATACACATAGTATAGTCTTGCAATATACCCTCGTAATGTTAGTGCCTATAAACGTATCGGCATTTACAATAGTTCAGCACTAACCCAATAGAAATTAGAGATAACGCTCGCTCAAAGACAGACATACGAAAAAAAAAACGCACTGCTTATACCTAAGGGAAATAAAAGCATTAACAAATATGATTTAAGTTAACATATATAATACAATTTTGAATAGTGATTTACCAAACGCAGGGCCCGTGGTTATGAAAATTTTCCCATTCTCAAATGAAAATTTTGCCCGAATTTCAACTTGAAATTTAAGCCACGATTTTGTTGTTATACAAATATTAATGTATAAAAAACAAAGATTATATTAACACCAAGTGTCTCGTCCCATTTTTATGTCCTTCCTTGCCTTCAATTTAGTTAAAAAATCTTTATATGACATTCTTTGAGGTATTACGAAGGGAAACCATAATATCATAGCTTAAAAAATGCAATATCAGACTAAAGGCGTGATATAATGAACATTTTTAAAAACCGTTCTATGGTTTATTGAATGGTTTCTTTTTAAGTGACGCGGGATATTGATTTGTCTTGGAAGATGACTAGAGATGTCTTAATCTTCTGGGATGATCAAAAATAAGATATAATCGTTTTATCATCAACCAAATTGAAAGGGTTTTCATCTAATTTTGATTCCATAAAGCCGGGGATTAATTTCAATCGAATACGCGCCAAGACGGCAGAGTGAGAAAAGGTCGCTCTCGCCAAATTTTCATTCGCTAATATTTGCATAATTGATTTTCTGGAGGGGATTCCATCAAAATGACGCGCGCAGTATATGACAGCGCATGCAATTACCGTAAAATCACGACATATAGAACGATTTGTGGCTTTTTATATGGGTCACGTGACACAATGAAACAACATGTCTGCCATTAATTCGCGGTAAATCTACACGTTAGAGCTCGTAGACAGGGTAATGCCAGATTTCCATTAATTCCTAGAACTTTATTTTTACGATGTAGTTAGTTTAAGAGAAATAATGGGCGCAGGACTGTCAATTTTAGCCGCCATGATTGAATTCAATTGAAGACAAATTGCCCGTCACATTGTCCTCTGTCATTTCACGTTGTCGCAAATGAGTCTCTTTACATTGATACTTTTAACGACATTATGCGATTTCGATTTCTAAATGTATGAAGTTCTTTTAGCTGTGTTTCTTCGGCAAGCATTCAAAATCAGCGAATTAAAATATGGTACATGAGCTCATATTAAAAATAGAGGCACATCAGATGCAGTAGGTCTGAGCGTTCAAAGATTTTGTAAGACATTCAAGGTTGTATCGTAAGATTGTTTAAAGAAAAGAATCTAAATCTTTATCACAACTAGTAGATTTAATACCATGTGTTATCTATAAATTTTGGCATTTAGGTCTGCTGTAAAATTTCTTGCCGTAGGACATCAATCCACGTTTGTTTTTTTTTTTTTTTTTTTTTTTGTATCGGTGATACAAAGCATTTTTGATTAAATAAATCATCTGACCTTTGGCTTTAAGGTCTATGGTAGGACAGTTCCACTTTTCAAAGATAACAAGGTTACTGTATAGCATTTATACTGGTATACCATTTGTCTGATTTTCTAAATGATGTTAGATCCAAACTTCGACACCGAAAGTTAGTTTTTCACATGGTTAATAGGGATTAGAAAAATATGACAAAAACAACAACTTGAATTTCTAACCTTTTTTAAAAAGCCCGCAACATTTCACCACTAAAATCTACAAATCGATGGTTTAGCACACTGAACACTGTCATGCACTGAACCCTCGAAATGAACTTATGAGAGCGCAGGAAAGCTTGAAAATGCTTGTTTGATTATCATACCTTATCATGATGTTCACGGTATATACGTAGTGTATTGTATGCCTTGGCTGACAGCATAGAGTAAGATCAGCCTACATAGACTTAAGAAGTCTCGCCAAAGTAGAAAACTCCTGCTTTCTATAATGGGATGAAATTCAACCAGATTGGCTGATTTCCTGATTGAGAAAAAATTGTAAATGAAGCGTATTGTTTACTATTTACCATTTGCACTGAGCCCCCACCCCAGTAGACATTGGACAAAGTTCAACGACTATCTATATCGCTATTAAACGCCTAGTTATTTTACGTAACCTATGATAAGCACCGACGCACGGGTCCTCGCTTTGATGCCTCGCCCTAAAGACATAATAGTTTATAGAATGACTAGCTCGGGAATCAAATCCGTGAGCGAGTCGAGGTTTCTATCCAATCGGAAACCCTATGTTATTCAATAGAATAGACCAGGGGGATAATAAGGGCGCAGGTCGAGAAAGCGAACCCTTTCGAGCTTGTGTTACATGAAATCATAAGCATCAACTTTCCTGCGAAAAAAGTCTGACGCTGCGTTTCTTATCAAAATACAATATGCCCAAAATATCCCTTTGGACGAGAGGAAAGCGATTTGCTTTTCTCTAACCGTATTTAAATAAGTATCGCAAGAGGCCGTATTACCTAAAAAAAATACCCAAACCTACTACAATTTCGTCTGAGAGACTTTCCAGTTGAAGAAAATGCCCGAAGGATGTTCCGAAAGGAATATTTCACGGCTTAACCTTGAAAGCTCAAACCGCCGACTGGTTCACACCATCTCACAAAATAAGCACAACGCAGTTTTGTCAAAGTACAAAGTAATATCTACAGTTAATAAAAACGCATCTTCACGAGTCAAGGGGTATCGAATCGATAGCTTCGAATAAGATAAGTAAAACGTTCGTAACCCTTAGTTCGACAAGATGATAAAAACGTGAAATTTACAAAGTGAATGATCTTGTAGTGAAATTTAATGAGTGTGATGAGTGAGTTTTGAGTGAATTTTAAAGGGAGGTAAATCAATATCGCCAATTTTGTTCAGGTTGAACAAAATTAGCGATATTTATTACCCCCCTTTAATAAAATATGCAGAAAAGTTCTGTAAATTGCTTCCTATTTCTTCAAGAATCAATTATGTCAGTGAAATCGCGATTTTTTCCCATTCATATCTATTTTGAATGTAGCTGTTGATTGCTTATTTTTCAGTCATTTGGAGCGTTTCGATCGGTTTGAGTGAATGTTTTGAATGAATGAATGGAGCACTGAGTGAGTGATTAAGAATGGTTTTGATGGAGATGAATGCCATTTTCACGATGTAACTAACTGTACGACAGAGAGGACGAAAGTTAATTAGGTGTCTCCAGTATCCAGTGAATGTCCAAAGACGCCTAGTGATGTCCACTGATTTAAATTACCCTAGGGTCACTAATCAAACTTTAATTGGAAGCTGGTCGCCATACGTGCACGTGCGCTGCTAATTTCGACACCCCATAATTTATTTATAACGGTAGTTTAACACCATCCCTTTATTCTACTTGAGGTTAAGAATCAGTGGGGGAAGGTTTACAAGGTTAATATTTTGCATTTGAATAACACAGCTTTGTGAATATTCGGATGAATCTTTCACCCTACAATTCATAATAAAACTAATTCAAAATACAGTTAAACATGTATTAAACGACCACTTATTACGGGACCCCCAAAAACGGCGGTTAAAAAGAATGATCGCTTTGTACACGTTCTGATTACAAGAATGAATAATAATTTTGACTGAATATGTTTTTATTATTGCGAATTTGTTAAAAAAAATCTTGTTTTGTAAAAACCTCATCAGAAACATCTTCATTGAGTATTAACTTCACAGTATTCCTTTACAATTATTCTTAACCCTTTCCTGTTTTACAAAATTTTGGACCCGTCCAAATTCAAAGGTTTTGCAGACAAAAATTTAAAGTGGATTTAATTTGAAAAATAACCATTCTGTAGAGTAGAAAATAGTGTGGAAAATGAAGAAATTGCTTGTCAGAAGCAATTTCTTCTTTTTTCACAATGTTTTCTCAATTACAAAATCTTAGGGACGTAAAAACCGGGGATTGGACAGGAAAGGGTTAAAGCAATCATATCGATTTTCAAGATATTTTAATATTAAAAAAACGAGATTTTAAATTGTCGGTGGGTAACCAAACCCCCCGTAACTTCAGCTTAGTCAAGCTGAAGTTACGAGGTTTTGGTAACACGATGATTAAATTTGTTCACTCCTGCTAAGAAAGTGAACACTTTTGTTGTTCGGATACATTTATTTGCTCATTTTAACGATAATTGCCAACTAATTTTTGAAAGTACCCAAAATATTGAAAAGTTTACTCGCAAAATGAAGTCGAGGCTGACCCACGGCCTGTCAGGTGAATAATATCGCAGAATAGACCAATACGAACCAAACTCCAAATAGAAGATAATCGTTTGTTTCAGTGTAAGATCGATTTATTTTCATAGAGTGAACAATAAAAGCTATATTTTCACGAGTGTTGGAGCCACGAGTGAAAATAAAGCTTTTGTTGTTCACTCTATGAATATAAATCGATCTTACTTCAAAACAAACGATTATTCTATTTCTTTATTGCAAAAATAAGAGAAAATGTGAAATTTTAGGACAAATTTTTGTAAAGCGCGTCATTTTTGCACATGATTGTTATAACGTTCATTTTGACGTCACTTATTTCGCCCCGCATAGATGACGTCAGACACGATGAATTGCACAAAAGCAGGGTATAAGGTTTTGATAGTTTCACTGCTTTTGCGATGAGATTATCAAGTGATTATCTACCGTAATTTCTCGATAAACCACCGAAAAGCATTAAAGAATGTTTATTTTTTACAATATCGCTGATAAGAAAATATTCCAAAGGCAGATAAAAATAGTAGGAATTGTTGAAGATGCATTAAAATAGGTGTATGGCTTAAAAGGAAATATGAACGTTCTGAAGGGACATGTGGGATAAAGCGAGGAGGGGATACGCCCCTTTTCTCGCCGTATAATTTGCTGGGTTGACAGTGAACGTAATGAAGTGTGAATCAGGACTGGAGAGGTATTTGCAGCCTCCCTGACCCTTTACTATTGACAAAAGTTACACTTGTCACCAAACAGATATACGAAAAAACTGATCGATATCTTCACACGTAATCAATGAAAAATACGTGCAAAGAATTATTTCACTCGGAAAAATTCAAGATCGGATTTATTTAGAAAAACTGGTTTTTTTCCGAAGGACTGTCAATATGATAGCCAAATGCGCGCTTTAAAAAACGTCGCAAAGATAAGTATAGGCATTATTAAACAGATAAAGACTTACAATCAATTCAAAATTTGTTTAAAAACATTCTTTGTCTTTCTTAGAATAATTTTAAGCATTAAACTTAAGTTGGGTGTTAAACTAATGCTATGAAAGGAGAGGACTTTGATATTTCAGTTTTTTTTTTAAAACACATTCTTTTCTGAAGAAAAATACAGCTTTAACAAATAACTACTTTACGTCTGCATTTTATGTATAAACGCACAGGTTTAAGTGAGTGATCAATGTCAACTTTGTTCTTTACCATCATGTTTTATTGAGTGTTCAAAAATCGAGTTTGTCTATAACTCATATTATAGACAAACTTGATCTTTGAACATTCAATAAAACATGTAATTGTAACTTGAAAATGTTGATGAAAACCTGAGCTGTGATACGACAATGACCATAAGGAATCGATTTTGATTAACCGTGCAAATTATCAAAGTAATTCATGCCGTCTTGAAATGAGCTGTTGGTAATAAAAGACGACAGAATATGGTCGTATTTCACGGCTTATTTGATAATTATTCGCCTAAATATGCTCGAAATAAATACCCGTTAGACGATGAAAGCCGGGGTGAAACAAACATAGCCACCATGTGACCTTAGCATCCGGTCAGCCATCTTTTATTAGTCATTGTTGTACAGACAAATGCTTATTAGCAAAGATAGGAATTTATTTAAGTTCCAACGCCTCGATAATATATTTTTTAATATGTTACAGTTTTTATACGTTCCAAACAAGTTAGTAGACAAGCATAGGTGTGACTTTTGTCATATATAGGTTTTTTGTCATGCACCGAGGCATATATTAACCTGCAAACACATATCTGATAATATGAAAAAATATCAGGCGGTTTTTTTTTTAGAAATAATTTGCATAATTATGACCTTAAGTAGAATGTTTTATAGGACTCAAGAAATTAATAATTGATATGAAGGCCCCTTGTTCCCCGAGGTCATTTGATGTGATTATCCTAAGAGGGCAACAAAATTATGCTTCATACTCATAACTGAAGGAATCACGTGTATTCAGATTTACCATATATACTGCAAGATTTCTGAACCAAGAAATTCTCCCAAACCGTTGGGTCAAGTACCACCATATTTGGCATTAATGTCTATCATCAATTAATATTTTAAAATATTTCAATAACATAAATATGTTATTGAAATATTTTAGAATATTTATTTCAGTTGCAATGTTGAAACATAACTTTACGCTGGTCTCAACTCGTTAAGTGGTTGTAATAAGAGGATGTTTTCATAGACATTAATGCAATATAAGGCTTACTTGTCCCAACGGTTGGCTGAGAATTTCGCATTTCAAAAATATTGCGATTTTTCTACATTATCATTAACTTGGTGTATCACTGTCCCTAGACAGTAGGCCAGAGGATAGTCACAGTATATGACCTTTATATATTGTTAATTAATCTTTATAAATAGGGTATATTCAATGAAGGATCGTGCAGTTTTTTAATAAATTTACTAATCAACTCATCTTTTAAACGATTAATTTGTATAAATAGAGGATATGAGTTAATGATCGTGAAGTATTTATTAAATTTACTAAACGTTATCTGGTAGTCCATTTTTAGAAACAATTTACATATTCAAGATCTTAACTAGAACCACTTTCATCTGAATTTCTTTGATTTTGAGGCTTCATAAAAATGTAAGCCATGAAATATGATTGCATTATAAATAGAATGATATGTCGGCCAAGCCTCGCTATGACAAAATTCACCCAACCTTGACCATATGACGTTATATCCGCAAGAAAGAGTGAGGTTCGAGTAACCGTTATCTCATATCATTTTCAATGTAAAAATGATCTTAAATCCCTCAATTGAAATTGCTGGTCTATAATATCTAAAGACAGCCGCGGCAATAGTGCAGTTGGTAGCGCGCCGGACTTCTAATCCAGAGGTCTATATTCGCACGGGTTCGATCCCCGGCCGCGCCACTTATCCTTTCCGACATTTGTCTTCCACCATTGGGTAGATAATCGTAAACCTATGTGGAATAGCAACTGGAGGCTAGGAAAGGGATGTGGTGGTAGTACTGGTGTGAGAAATACCAGGAATCCATCGTTAGGTGCTCCAGTCGTCGCGATATAACTGAGAGATTGTTGAAAGCGACGTAAAACCCCAATTCAAATCAAATCAAATATCTAAAGACACGTGCATACCATTCTCTTTGTATCTTGAAATCTTGATACCGCAAGTTCGACAAGTAGCCTTAACGTTCATACTTTCTTTTCTTTTCAAATGTCACTTTAACTTTATTTGAATTAATTATTTGAATAAAATGTGTTACTAACCGTACTGAGCGGCTAATCAATAGTCTAGAGACAAATATGGAACAACCAGTTATCCTTTAAATCCACGACTAAATGTCATTTATAATTTTGTCATATGGGGCGGACATATGATACCTCAACTTTTCCTTTTTAAGGAATATCAGTACCTTTACTTATCAAATATTTACGAAAACAAGAAGGATGAAGGGGGATCAGATACATGCGGCAAATTTTAATGACTATAATTGGCAATGAGATATAAAATCACATCTTTTCCCATCCGCACCAGATGAAATCTCTGATCAGTTAGTTGATCTTAGCTTGGTATTTTTAATAATATAAAGACCAACCATTAATCGGTCACAAGTAATCGAGGGAAGGTAAACAATGCCTTCAAGGAAGGCTTCAGAGAGCTATCTTTAAATAGAACTATTGCTTGATAATGAACTGCCCTGTGTTCAGGATGAAATAGCGTTTCGCGAACGCTTTGAGATGATACCCCGCTTTGCACGTGCACATACGTGCAAAGCGAGGTATCATTTCGAAAGCGCTTCTCTAACGTTTCATCTATATTTCTTCATGTGTCTATCTGAATAATACACCCATGTGTATCCGAGTTACTGAAAGAGGCAACATTAGAACACGGAAAGGGTATTATGATGTGTCATATCATGCGTAATCACTTTTGTTTACGTCGTATCAAACCGTGTCACGTATCTATGGAATGGAATCCAACCTTTACCCGATTGTACTGCATATCCATTACTTTGTTTAGCTCACGCGAGTACAACGTGATCAAGGTGTGCTTTTATGTTCACCTTTAATGCGTCGTGCGTCGGAAATCGTCAACAATTCTTTAAAGATCTTCTCCTCAGAAACCCATTAGGCGGATTTCAACAAAACTCGATAGGAATGTTCCTACGGTGATCCTTTTAAGACTTGTTCCTAAAATTTCTATTGACCCCCAAATATGGGCGTGGCAGTTTTTGACCCGGAAATCGTTAAACATCTTCTCCTCAGGAACCAATCGGTTGATTTCAACCAAAGTTAGCAGATATTTAACATGTTAAAAACATATTTGTGAATTTTTTATTGATACCCCCTACTCCAACCCCACAACTTCGGCGTTACAGGGCGGGCAGTTTTTGTCCCTGAAAATTTTAGACATCTCTTCCTCAGAAACCAATGGACAGCTTTCAACCAAATTTTGAAGGATACTACCTTGTGTGATTATAGGGTGAGGCTTATTATGACCCTGAAATTTTTAAACATCTTCTCATCAGTAACCAATGGGCAGATTTCAACAAAACTTTGGTTCCTTAGGTGACCCTTTTTAAAAAGTGTTTGTGAAATTTTGATTGACCCTCAAATATGGGTATGACGGGGCGGGGCAGTTTTTGACCCTAATATCTTTATGAATATTCTCACAGTAACCAATGGGCAGATCTCAACTTAACTTGGCAGAAATGTTCCTTGGCTGACCATTTTGAAATTTTGATTGAACACACCCCCCCCCCCCCCCCCCCCCCTGCAATTTTCAAATGTCTTTCTGTCCAAATCAACTGGACATTTTTTATTACACTTTGCATGAGTATTTCTTGGTTGCCCCTCGTAAAATTGGATTTGCAAAATTCTGTTCTGGCTATTTATATGGGTGTGACAGGGTAGGGCCTTTCCTCACTATGATATATTCAAACATCATCACCCCCTAAACTAAAAGACTGTTTGAAATGAAACTTTGCCAGAATGTAGATAGGGTGATCCTTTTCAAAAAAAAAAAAAATGTCGTAAAATTTCTATTGGGCCATAAATATGGGCGTTGCAGGGTAGGGCCTATCTTCAATTTGAATTATTGGAATAATATCTCCTACCCAACAACTTGACAAATGTAAATGAAACTTTGCCAGAAAAGTCATTTGGGTGATTTTCACTTGATCAATAAATTTCAGGTGATCGATTTAGGGTCATTCTGGTCCTCTAGTTATATTATACAGAGGATGCATCACATGAGGATTATTCAAGCCAATTATGACAAATATCACAAAACGCAAAAGACAGAACATAAAGACAGTCACAGAAATGCAACGATTGATGTAAGATTTTCAGTCCACTTTTAACGAAAAGGTTAACCGAAATGAAAGTGAAGTTGTCAAAAACCGTTGCATAAAAACATCTCGGATATAAAATGAATTGCCCTCAACGTCAAGGAATTGGTAATAAGCATAAGTTGTATGACCACAAATAAGTTATTTTAAATGTGCTGTATACAAAAAGTACAAGGACATACATTTAAGAATAAAACGCTTTCTCGTATTTGTAAACTACAAAGGTTGATCAATAAATAATTGAACAAGATGAGCAATTTTACAATTTATCATGACATATGTACACAAATTTGGAATTACAAACCTAAATGTATCTATCGTTCATCGGTATGAAAAATAATAGAAAAACACATAAATTAAAATCAGAAAAAAATATCAAAATGATTCACAAAAGTTAAAAGAAACAAATGTTAAAAGAAGCGCAATATTTCAGGATTTTTTCATGTCGTGAGAATGTTGTCTAACCAAAAAAGTGAAAGGTGAGTTACCGGCCATGTTTATCATATCATACTTTCACGTCAACTTATAAAAATCGAATTCACAAATTCAGAATCCTGGATTTGATTAGGTTGCCAGAAAACGGAAAATTTTTAACCATCAAATCCCATTTTATCACCCTTAAACTGTTATGTATAAACAGAGCGGAAGATAGCGCACTATTTATCTACGCGACAGAATGTTTAAACTATGCAGCGGAGTAATTTATTAACGGTTTAACGTGATAATCCGTATTTTACAGAGTTGATTGGGAATTAATCGACTCCTCCGCCCGTTTACGCAATCTTAGATTGAACCTTATTGTGTGCACTACGCATAAGATCAAGTGATTTGACATTTCTACCGTTTGCCATTTCAACTGTTCTCGTGGTCTGTACCGAGTGTTTTGTTTGGTTTGAAATATACAAATGAGCCTGTGCGTGACATTTTTCAACAATTACTCACGTGTAACGTGAAGACTTTGATCAGCCTGTACATCCGCGCAGTCTGACCAGTCTTCACAATGCGCTGAATTGACAGCCATGGCCCGGTTCTCTCTATTCTCATTAGTAAAAATTGGTGTGATTCTTTTAGTTAGAAAAACAGTCCTTGTAAAATTAAATTTTGTACCACAAACAGAACCTGACAATCATATATAGACTGTTTCTTTGTGGAAACTTAGACAGATCAGCTACTGCGCAGTTGATCAACTTTTAAGTGTTGCTAAAAGAATGTAACAAGCATACTACTCATACTACGGGAACCATCAGCGATTCCACTGAAAAGACACTGGGAATAATAATGGAAGACACCATGAAACTACGTCGTTTTGCACGTGGGTTAACTTGACGATACACGTTTCAAGATGGCGTCGGGTAAAACAAATTTAATGAATTTCAAATCAAAGTTTGGAACATTATAATTTGAAAACAAGACGCGTTTCATCTCGTTTTGTTATCAAATCATTATATGTCATAAGTACCTCCATAGACGACCTGAAACCATTCAAGAAATTTTGCTTATTTCAAGTCCTAGACAGAGGTATCGTCAGAAAACGAATTTCCTAAAAATGACCCACTATGGAACACTTACGTCCGGGGTACTTTTCAGGTTTCGGAAAAGTCTGTGCGATATTCTTAAATGCATTCTAATTTAGAATCCGAGGATTTAGGATTATTTACGCTTCTAAACATCTTTTGTTTGCTGTACAAAATGGCTAGTGCTGGGACTATTGGATTTTTTGTTGTTGTTGGTGGTGGTGTTGGTGGTAGTGGTGGTGGTGGTGGATTTTTTTTTTTTTTTTTTTTTTTTTTTTTTTGTTTATTTGTTTGTTTGTTGGTAGGCTCAAGTGTACTTTTATCGAACATATAAATAGCAACATACCGATTAACTACATCATCAGAATTAAAACTGATTCAAAAGATAAGAAATGGCATTTTTCTAAACCATTCATTAAAAATGTCATAAGAATATGATATCACTCCCACAAATAATGTTTTGTAACTCCTTCTAATGAACTCAAATTATGTTTAAAAGTAAAGGACACTTCATAGTTCCGCAACGTTTCGGAAGTAATGGACTTTAACAGTGTTAACCGAGAATTCCTAATGATTTTATTAAAAAAACCTTAGTTTACATTGTGACTGGTCATGAGTTCCGAAATGTTGCGGAACTATTACGGGTCCACTACCTTAGGAGATTATTTTAAGAAAAGGAAGGCTGGGTGTAACTAGCATTTTCCATTTGATATTCTACTTTATATTATAAGTATTTTTCTTATAAATAAATGTTTAGAATAAACATCGAACACAACATCATCAAGTTCGAAAATAGTTTCACACTCTAGAATTCACACACTTCGAGGGCTGATCCTTGTTGGCTTTCTTATCTTTTAAAAGTCAATAATTGACCCCCCTCCCCTCCATGATTTATAGGTTTTCGATTCGACCTGTCTTTAATATTTGTATTGATATATTTCATGGAAGAAAAATTTTTGCTTGTATATTAAGATCATTTTTGACAAAGCAAGATGCCATCAGAATTGCTTAGTATTGTGACAAGCTCTAGATTTTGACATTTGACTGGATTGTTCACGCGTATTATTGATTGATTGAATAGAGTTTAACGTCGCTTCAACATTTTTTTCAGTTATATTGCGGCGGCTGGAGTACCAAACAGTGGATTCCTGGTATTTCTTTTACTAGTACAACCATCACACCCTTTCCTAGCCCCAGGTCTACGATTATCAACCCATTGGTTAGAGACAAATAGTCGGAGAGAACGAGTGCTGCCGTCGGGGATCGAACGCGTAGTAACACTGGTAAACGTCCATCAACAAAACCGATTAAATCACAATGTAAATAGTTAGAGGATATTGGATGAGTAGTAAAGGAATATCGAATATAGCAAACGAGTTATCTATAAACAGATAAAAACGAGGCTGCACCGAGTTTGTTTCTGTTTTAGATGACGAGTTTAATAAATTCTGTATTTCATGAACACAAATTTTATATCCTCTAATTTGCATAGTTATTCCACAAATGTAATAACACCCGTGTAATATCAAAAATATTCAACGGGGTTATTTCACTCCCGCGACGTAGATCATATTATAAAAGGTAGTAAAAAAGAACTGTTCAGCACAAAAATGTCACTCTAGTCATACTTAGCTGGTAAGGCGTGTTAAAGAAGGGTGTTATTACGTTTCAAGAAGTTTACGTAAGAAAAGCAAACATAACGTAGAAAAAGTAAATTATCGTGTTTGTTTGCCCGTGGTTTGTGGTGTACAACTCTTTAATTTACAATACCTTTTAAACGAGAGGGCTTTTCAACAGAAATTATTGGTGATAAAAACATGTTTAAAACCGAAACACTTTCAAAAAGTAAGTATAACCTATTTCACCTGGGGCCCGCTTTACTAAACATTTTACCATCATTTTTTTGCGTAGGTCAAAAATTAAACTTGCTTCTTAAAAAGGAACTAAATATGGAATGAATCCATGCATCATCTCATTGGAATCGTCTTCTTAAGATGATTCCAATGAGATATTACAAGGCATAATCTAACAATGAAAACACCAGGTGTGATTTTGACTTACGACTAGTTTTTTTCGTAAGAAGTTTAGTAAAAACGGGCCCCTGAAGTACTTCACTATTGCCCTTATGAATCTAAATTGGGGCATCAAACATTGTGCGAAACACAAATAGAGTGGTACTTTCAGCCTTCTAATTGTAATTTACCAATCGACGATTAACCTCAAATGTTAGTAGACATTGGAGGTTAAGGTTCATGTAAACTAAGAGTTTTTGAACCAAAATTTTACTAATTTCATCTTCTCTCTAAGAGAAGAAACAATAAGACATTTCAAATGATAGTTTTTTTGGGTTTTTTTATTTTTTGAATAATAAATTACTATATATTTATCACATTGTGAAATAGAAATTGATATATTGCTAAACAGCCTTACAGGTATATTAACCATTAATGTCCATTTATGTTTTGATAACAAACCATACCTTACATCGATCTACACATTTACAAAATAAGAATGACATAATGACATATGCGTTTATAAAATAAGTCAAAATAAATTGCTTGCATAACTACGTTTTTGCTCGACTTTATACCAACGGTTGTAGAAGTACCTGGGTAGTACTTTAGACTGTACTTTGTTAAAATATGAGCCAATTTTATCTAACAGTCATGCAGTTGCTTGTTCTGTACAAAATAGTTATTGTCCCGTTATTTTTACATTTGTCTGTTTGTTCGTTCGCCCTTACAAAACTTTTCATATTAGAAGTAGAATTTGATTGGTTAGTTGTCTACATACTTAAGATGTGTAATGCTTGTGAAAAGGCCTTTCTGTTGTTTGCTTCCATGTCAAATATGCTGAAAATTTCACCTTCACATTTAATTTCGTTTTGATCTTAATTTCTCGATCTCTATGTGTATAGTTATAATTCCCATTCTTGAGCAGTCCACCAAAAGTAAGGTATTGCAAAACTTTTGTTGGTTGAATGCATTCAAATGGAACTTGATTTTAAAACATCTTGTTTTATAATAGATAAATGTCATAAAGCGCGATTTTATTGACCCGAATCTGACCCCTACAATTTAAATGAATAAAATAGGAATTATTCCTACTCGGTTTTGATTGTGCTTTCATAGGAATGAATAACAAACAGTATTGAATGCAATACATATTTTGTTAATTGATAAGAGATATGTCGGAAATTGTTATTTAAGCATTTTTACACAGAGGTCAAATTCGGGTAAAATAAACCAATGTATACCAATGATTAAGTCGTTCCTGGAAACGCTTTAAACCAATAAACCTCCCCTATGTACGAATTGATGATTTTCAATAAGGATTTTAAAAATTAAAAAAAACATCATAAAATGATTTGCCATTTATATTTCTAGGCTATCTTCATAGATTCAATTTGACGCACAAGAAACGCTCAGTTTGTTAATAGCCAGGGGCCCGTTTTACTAAACTTCTTATGAAAAAAAAAAAATAATCGTAAGTCAAAATCACACACCGTACCTTGGTTTTACATTCATTGTAAGATTCTGCCCATCTTGTCGAGCCAAGGGTTACGAACGTTTTACTTATCTTACCTCGAGAAGAAGCTATCGATTCGACACCCCTTGACTCGTGAAGATGGATTCCGCCTTGCAATGTCAATGTCTTTAGAAGACGATTACAATGAGATGACGCATGACAGAATTCCACATTAGCTAATACTGTAGATGACTTACGCAAAAATTATGGTAAGATGTTTAGTAAAACAAGCCTCTGAATTATCGGGGGTGACCACAATCCTTTTACCGAAAACCTGGCTGAATGAAGTAAACTTTGCTGTGTAATTAAATAACCGTGCATTTTTCTTGCACTCGGCAGTGTCCCAATTTGATGACATCACTTGTCGTTAACAACTTTAGATATATTTTAATTGAATTATCTAATCTAAACTTCAAAGGTATCCCTGCCCATTTTTTACCTTTCAACTGCAATCGTTGTGTTAATCCTTCGCCCTTTAAAATGCACGGAACCCTTCACTAATTTTACCTGGCCTGCGTTCAGGATGACAAAACGGCTCGAACAGTCGGCCAATTATACCTAGCTTTGCACGCGCATCTGCGTGCAAAGCGGGGTATAATTGGCTGAGTGTTTGCGCCGTTTTGTCATCCTGATCGCAGGGCTGCTCTCTTATGAGAAGAAACAATAAGACATCGTTAACACAAGAATATTTAAGAGAAATAATAAACGCGAAATTTGAGGTTTCCAAAACGATCATATCAAAATAATCCCTTATGTAATTCGCCCAGGTTTTAAAGTCTTCAACACATAATATTTCAATATCATTGGTTTCCATCAATTTTCCTGGCTGAAAAATAGGTTTTAATCCTCAATGAAGACAATTTTGAGTACACAGAAATTTCTCAAATTTGCGCGCATAGTAGTTCCGCTTGAAATCTGTATTATTGGGGAGAAGGGGGTGGGGAATTCTCCCATTTTTTCATCTTGAATTAAATTATAAACATGAAACTAAAAATCTAATCACACTCATGTATGAATCCGCTTGGTGTATACAAACAGTGCAATCAGGTTTTTAGTTTCATATCTCCATGAAATCAATAAATACTTTCTTCATTTCTTAAAAGTTTGGAATAATTGTTCTGAGTGATAAGGTTACATGTAAACGTTACAACCACTTTTATTAACAAGCTTGCAAGATGGGTAGCTGTTCTTGTTGTGAACTTCAAAAATCAGAATATTGTTTCAATTTTTCTTTTCTTGGGATATATACTTGCTTTTAAGACAAGCAATATCAATTTTTATCATCGTTGTTTCAAGACATGGATTTTCATTTTTTTTAACCAAAAATTGTCCTATTCCACTTCTTTGAAATTAGACAAGTCTAAATATTTGTTGTTTGGGGATGAGTTCAAACGATCACTGATCGAATTTAGCTATGTTTTGAAGTGCCTGGCGTTTGACATTAAACAAGTGAATATACCAAAGAATAGACAATGAATTACGAATAAAACATCAATTCAACACGATTTGCCCAACAATATATCCTAATAAAAAATGAGCACTCTATGAGCACTCTAGAGTGCGAAAGATTTAGAAAACAAGCATCCACAAAAATATGTTTATACCAATCCAATGACAGTATTGAAATTAATTTGTGACCCGTCATGCGGATTGCACAGACTGACTAGGTTCGAAACATTTCGAGCTTTGCTTATTTTCTGAATCTAGAATGATCAATCTACCTCCCTGTGAAAGATATTTTGAAATTCGATATCTGGTTGATCTGTGCTGGACCTAATCTCTTTTTCAAATATCTGTTTTACAGAGTTCCAAGATGGCCCCTTTTGCGTGACGTGTCACATTTATAGCGTTTGTCATAATATAAAGAAAATTATGTCTGCATTAGCAAAAGAAGCTCTAGATGAGAGCGGCCTGTACTATAAATAGAGGTTATTGAATGAGTGATCATTGAATACTGAATTTATTAAACAAGTCATCTATAAACAGATAAAAACGAGGCTGCGCCGAGTTTTTATCTGTTTTAGATGACGAGTTTAATAAATTCTGTATTTTATGAGCACGAATTTTATATTCTGTTTCTAATATGACCCGAATTTTAGCGAAAAATCGTCAAAATTCTTGAATTCAACGTTTAAATTTTCCGCGAAACGTATAACGCCGTTTCAAAATGACGTCACAAAACATAGATTATGACGTCATTTTCGTGGTAACAATATAGCGTTGCTACTCGCTCTGAGCTCATTTGCATAGTTATTCCACTAGTGTAATAACACCCGTGTAATATCAAAAATATTCAACGGGGTTATTTCACCCCGGCCATGTCGGTCATATTATAAATCTTGGTCTCACTTGCGTACTTGCATATATTTTTGTAATGATGCACATATTGTTTTGGCATGAAAGTAAAAAGATATGATAAACATGTTTTGATTAAGTAGTTGATAATGGAAATTGCAATTGACATCTTAAACTTAAGCGCCCTAGAAACAATATTTCTTCAAACATGTGTAACATGCAAAATTATCAAAGGGATGGGTGCCCTCTTCTTATCAATGGTAATTGACTTTAAGAAAAACGTATATGATTCGGATAAAACAATTGTCAATAGGACGTTATTTTTCACTGAATAGTTTGGTTTAGACATATATCTGAACACTAGCCTGAATGAAAATGCCCTTATCCAGAAAAGTACTTTACTAATCCAGCTTTTAGGTGCAAGAATAAATGGACACTTTCTATGAAATTTTGTCTTATCCCGTGAGTGAAACCTGCTACGGTTTTTGAAAAAATGGCCTGCGGCACTCGTTTAATCTTTTATGTAAATAAAAGTTCCAGCAATGCTGATAAATTGTCTGTGTCACAATCAAGACAATTTGACAACTCAGTTAGCTTGGACAATGGCTAAGATCTACTTATGTTTGCTGAAATAAATCTAGGTTGTGATCAAGATTAGAAAGGCGGTAAGACGCATGGACTATCGCCTTTCCGACCAAGTCTAACACTAATGAAATACAGCCAGATGCCAAAGGGGTTTTGTTGAACATGATACCAATGTCGAGCAAACGTAGAAATTATTGCTGAGTAGACTATTGACCAACTGACGGTATCACTGAATACTTTCTTGTGATGTTTTCTTCTAATGTAAGAAAGGTACTGACAAATGGTCAACACACGAATGTTAAATAAAACCTTTTATGTATATAGCAGTTGAAAAAAATGCTTGGCTCGTTATCAAAAAGGTAAGACGACAAGAAGGTTAAGGGACTTGTTAGAGTAGAAATATTTTCGTTACCAAGTTTACAGAGATTTGAAACACGCGATGTCTAATCCTTCTAAAATCTTCATTGCTGAATAAGAAACTCCTGTGATAATATTTGTCTTGACTTCTTGAATTATCGCATTCAAATTATGAGATGAGCTTTGTGCAATCCAATTCAAATTATAAAAAAAAAGTGTGGCAAATATATATAAAAAAAGTCTTTGTGACGTATAAGCCGAAACAAATCACTTATTGATCTCAGACCAAAGAAAAAATATGCAAAAAAGGGCGTTTCATTTCATTAACAATTTAAGACATTTAAAATGTAAACTTTTATCGCCATCTTCATTTTCCAATATTTCTATAGGTCCTAGACATGGTTTTCCTGGTCGGTTTGATCATCTTGTCTCCTTGGTCAAAGAGATTAACAACACGCGACATCTAATCCTCATGAAGTTATACATCGGATTAAAAACCCTAGTATATGAGGTTCTTGTTGATAAAAACTGAAAGGCAGACAATCTACCTTAACAACTTAGCAAAAGAAATTCGATTTCCTGAGTAACAACCTGGCATTTACCCGAAATAACCAAAGAGCCATGTTGATATGCTGAATTGGGGAAATAATCTTTGGTTTTAAGAAAAATAATGCTTCTTGAAAATGACGCCTCATCATAATTACAGTGCTGTAAATCCTTTTTAAAGTCTAGCTTATCCTCTGGGTTATACAAAACAGTTATTAATCCGCCAGAAAATTCGATACAGGATTTCAAAAGATCACTTAACATGCATTTTTTTCATTCAAAAAAAGTATGCACAGGAATTTCTATTCTGCTTTAACTTCATACGATTATTAAACAAGTCGTAGACTGTTTTCTGAATTTATTCTTCCCGCCTAACACCTTGGTTTACCCCTTCAATATTGGTTAAATTCGAATTGCTTACTGTGTTATAAAAATTTAAAGCTAATAATTCATGTCAAAATAATCTAAATGTCTCGGGTCTTTGAATAGCAGTGCACACCTGATCAATTAAATTAGTCGCACATGCTTCTATATTCAAAGCAAATTCGATTCGACTGAGATTCAAGCATTCTGCTATAACAAAATCAATTTTAAAACAAACAAAGTGATATTATATCTCGTATTGAATGTTTTACTCAATCAAGGCATACTAACTTTAATGGGAGAAATAGACTCAAAATGCATTCCCGTGGTAAGGTTCCAACATGTAAAAAATTCTAGGTTGTTGCTAGGGGTAGTTTCCTTTTTTACTGGTAAACCATAGAAGGCATGGTACTTACAATTTATAACATCATGTAATTGAATTTTACCCCGAAAACCATTTAAATTCTTGGTCAGCGCTAATATAATTCATTCGAAACACTCACTCAAACAATTCAAAAACGCTTCGAAATCGTTAAAAACAGTCAACATTCAACATTCAATAAATTATTCGAACCGATCAAAGTATTCCACGATTTTTTTATCAATATATTTTTTTGGTTAGCCTTTACTAGAACTAATCTCTTTCAAATATTATTTCACAGAAGTCCCAGATGGTCCATTTTCGCGCGCCGGGTCACAATTATTTTAAAATTCCCCAGTATAAATATGTTTGCCGACAATCTACTATCTATAGTATACTATATTTTACTCACCCTCAGACAGCCATGTTTCTTGCATTTGACTCAGGTCTTGAAACAGTTCTGAAAAGCAAAATAAAAAAATAATGACGTAATAATATAAATAGAAATAACTGTCATGCAATAACAAGCAAAGTCACAAGCATAAGATACATACAAGAAAGGGTTTATGTATTGTGCACAGAAAGTAATACATACATGAAGAACATTTTTGTTGATAGGCATTAGACATTTTTAAGTGTATCTAGCGAGAGTTTCAATTCTTATTATCTTGTATGCGAAGAGAAGCGATACGTTAATATAAATGGTTCTTAAAAACTTCACCATATAATAAAAATAGAAATAACTGTCATGCAATAACAAGCAAAGACACAAGCATAAGATGCGTACAAGAAAGAATTTATGTATTGTGTACAGAAAGTAATACATAGATGAAGAACAGTTTTGTTGATAGGCATTAGACAATTTTAAGTGTGTCTAGCGAGAGTTTCAATGTAAGTGGATTCAGTCTTATAATATTTTATGCGAGGGGAGGATAATAAGTAAATCTAAATGTTTCTTAAAAACTTCACGGAAATGTTCACTAAATACTTATAATTTGAGCCTGTTCGTGAGATTTCCAACAATTTCAAATAAGCACAAAGCAAAGACTCTGACCAGTCTGTGCATCCGCACAGTCTGTCCAGAGTCTTTGCTATACGTTTAGTAGATAGATAAGGTCTCGAAGTAGCTGTAGACGATCAAGTCACATGATATTTACAGTATGTGGCTTTCTTCTCGACGTTTGCACCTCAAGAGAATTTCAAATTGTTGGAAATGTCGCGCATAGACTCATTTATTGATAAGATCGACGGTCAATGTAAAAGTGATAATTGACAAAGTCCCATATTCAAATGTGTATATATGTTTATCTGATTTGTAGCCCCATTGTCTGCCACGAAAAGCATGAGAAATATGAAAATGTGACCATCTGGGTTGTGCGTAAAGTGTCGACCCTAGTCAGACTGCGCGGATTGCGCAGACTGACTAGGATCGAAACTTTTTGCACTTTGCATATTTTCTGAATCTAGAATGATCATTCTTCCTTCCCGTGAAAGAAACTTTGAAATCCGATATCTGGTTGATCTGTGCTGGACCTAAACTCTTTCTCAAATATCTTTTTTCACAGAGGTCCAAGATGGTCCCTTTTCGCTTGACGGATCACAAATATATTTCAAGAATCGCTATCCCGTACATTTAGCGTGAGGGTGAGAGACAAGGACCTTACATTACTACGACTTTTTTTATCAGATTCAGACAAACTAATTACACAGCTTTCAATTATTGGTTTAAATATATAGCTGTAACATTAATTTTGATGTAAATTTAATTATTTCATTTTCCATTTTGACTCTAAAGTCTAGAAAGATATCTTAAATTGTTTCATTTTATAAAGGCAGATTTTATTATTTTTTTAAGTGAGTAAAAGTCTGTAAAAGAAAGCATCCTCAAAGTACAAAGTCAATAAGAACAAATATCCGCTGATAAATCCAAAGATAACATTTTTTAATATATAAACATCTTCTAAGAACAAACTGTTGTATAGTAAAAACGAATCATTGTTGACCATTATGTCAACAAAAGAGTTTTGACTGTTTTTCTCTTCTCTTTTTGACACACAAACTGGATATTCTTTGGGGAATTGTTCATATTTATCTAAATAAGTAATCGAGATTTTTTCTAAATCCAGATTCTATAGATGTATATCTCAGAGTAATACAGATTGTTTCGACCAGATATACATTATCATGAGTTTGAAATATACATGTACCTGTTCTCCATTCCAGGAAATATAGCAAACTTCGTATATTCCAGAAAAAGTTTACATTTTAAATAAAAAATCACTTTCGGATACTATTTTACAGAAGAAAAACTCGGTATAGTATATAAATTTGATGACATAAAAGAAATCTTTTCTTGAGCGTATGAACTATAGAAATTGCAACAAAGCCAAAAGCTGTGAAGTCGTAAATAAAACAACAGATTGTAGGACCTTATTTTGTGTAACAAGTAATCAATGCTTTTACATTTTGTTTTCTTGTCAATGGTATCGATTCGTTTTATCATTCTTATCGTTTCAGCCTCGCCATTCCACAACCTCAATTGAAAGGGAATTTTGTTTATATCGGAAAATTTTCTCTATTTTGTGCTAAATATGTAGTATCTGTCTTAAATTTATCATATTTGAAAATCGGAAGGGAGCTTAATTGTTAAAATCTGTTACTTTTCTTTCTTCTAAAAAATTGTTTTCGTACATTTTAGAGTCATATATACCAGAGACGACTCTAATTTGTACCAGCATCAAAGGAAATGGTTATTGAATTATGAATTCAACATAAAAATAAGAGTCCGAAGAGTGCCAATATCGCTCAACTGGTATTCAATGACTTTCAGGTTGAAAATATTAAACACTAAATTGCATTAGTATTGAGATAGGATATGATCTATCTTTAAGCACAAACTCATCAATTATATAAGAAGGACCCTTTTCCATAACGTAGAATATTTCTAAGTAGCTTTATGTGGCAATAGTCATATGATCAGCAACATGCCATTTCACAAAAGTCGGTAAATAAATGTAGAGTTGCGTTAACAAGAAATGTTGTCCACAAAGCCCCCAACCCCCCTTTCCATGAAGCATCATGTCATCGTTCAAAAACAAAAAAAAAAAACAAAAAAAAAACAAGAAAAATGATAGAGCATGTCCAAGGGCTTTTTTTTCTACAGTGTTGTTGAATTCTAAGAGTACTTTCAAGGAAAAATATTTTTTATATTTATTTCATCATAAAGGACTAACCCGGTCAGAATTTAACGTAGAAATCTGAAAGAACATTTCTTCAGAGAAATTTCAAGGGGCTTATCCTAATAATTATTCCATTGAATGTCTGTCGAATTCTCTTCAGTAGTTTCAGAGAAGATTTATTCTATAATTCATGATAAGTGACCACTTTTCGTGACTCGACAGTTCGTAAAGCATATGTCATCATCCCGTTAGGAAATTAACGAAGAAATCAGAAAGAGCATGTCCTAAGCATCATTCCTATGACTTTTGAATTGTGACCAGTTGTTTCAAAGAAATAGGTTGGGGTTTTTTTTTCATATATTTCTTTACGCCCATGTTATCGATCCAATCAGAATTTAACGGAGAAATCTGAGAGAGCATGCCCCAGGAGTTATTCTAGTGACGTTTGGTTAATTACTGATCAGTAGTTGCATAGTAGATTTTTTTATATATATTTCATCACTTAACCTATTTTTTTACGCGATGGTCAATAGCACACATTTTATCAGCCCGATCTGAATTCCTGAGAAATTTAGTTTGATTCTGCCCAGTAGTTTCAGATAAGTATTTTAAGAAAAAAGTAAATGGACGCAAGGAAGGATGGACGGACAAACGCACTGACGACGGACGTCAGACCACGACAATGGCCCCTCTGGTCTTCGTCCAGTGGAGCTGAAAATGAAACCATTCTCCTTTCTATCCGGTGAACTAGTGAATCATATTCATACATCAGGAAATTTATGAATAATCAACGCTTTAAAGTCAGGTCTCGGTTATGTTATGACATTATTAATTATTTTACTTATATAACAAAATAGAAAACCTACAATATTACCTTCAGATTCCTTAATTAGTCCGGTGACTTGTTTATTGGAATGATTGTGGTTTGGTTTACTTGGCACCGTTTGCCTACTTTCTGTACTTCCTTTATCCCCGGTCTAAAAAAAAAGAAATAAAGCTGTATGTATTTTAAACGACGATTGTCTTGTTAAATGGAATAGGAATATAATTTAAGATATATGAGCAAAAAGAAAATATTTTCAATTGAGCACCGAGTAATGAAAAGTTGATTCAGTGAACTGAAAATGTTTCAATGCATGATTATAGGTAATTGACTATAATGAAGTGTAGAAAGTGTTACACCAAGGCGCAATATTATTGTAACTTTGTTTTACACAATTTTACTGGAGAGGCAAAAGATGCTTCAAATATAAAAAATAACTCTTGAACCTGAGGGATTAGAGACCTCTAAATTTTTAAAAAATTTAAAGCTATTGAAGGAAAACTGAGGGAGGAGATTGTGACAGAAAATTAATAGTATAGGTGAACGAAAAGAAAAAAAAATTTCTAAAATTCAAGTGTAGATAATGCTTGAAGCAGGGAAAGTTGAGAATTAAAAATTGTGTCCTGCAAAACTTGAACATGTGATAAATATTTGTAATTGGTTTTAAAGCTATTGAAGGAAAGCTTATGGATGAGTTTGTGACACAAAATCACTAGTATATGTGTACGAATAGAAAAAAATGTCTGAAGTTCAAGGACAGATAATTCATGAATCAGGGGAAGTTGGAACCCTCAAAATATTGTCGTGCAAAACTTCAACATATGATAAATATTTGTCATAAATTTCAAAGCTTTTTGGGGGAAACTGAAGGAGGAGTTTGCGTCTCAAAATTACTAGTATATGTGTACGAATAGAAAAAAATGTCTGAAGTTCAAGGGAAGATAATTCTTGAACTAGCGGGGAGTTGGGACCTCAAAATTAAGTCTTGCAAAACATGTGATAAATATTAGTAAAACAAATAAAATCTTCTGAAGGATCACCGAAGGAGAAGTTCGCGACACAAAATTACTAGTATATGTGTCCACAGACGGACGGACGGACAGACAGACAGGCTTATTCTAGTATACCACTGAAAACATTCCTTTTGTGGGGGTATAAAAATAAAGAGACTAAAAAGATGTGCGAACCATGCCTCAGCCAACATTCCCTTTATCATTTTACAAAGACCTTTGTCTCAAATTGATTAATTCACTTAAAATTGATGACCTTTTCTAAGTTGAGAGAACTTGTGGTCAAACCCTTTTACCATGAAATAATTGTAATTGCTGTATATCTATGTATGTAACTATGAATAGTTTTGGTAATAAAATATGTTTAAACTAAACTAAACTTAAAATTGGTGCGAAGCTGGATGCTTGGACAAGATGTTCTGGTGGACCTTGTAAGGTATTCAAGAAATCAAGGTGCACCAGCCTCTACGATATAGCTTCGATATGAGAAAGTTTAACTCAAGCAATAAGTAAGGGTTTTCTGTGATAATGACGATCATGAGATAAACTACCATTACGAGATGCCCTCTTTCTGTTGGGTCAGTAAATGCTCTTCATTTTATCGATTCTCCTTTTTTAGTGGCCACGTGCCTACACGTGTTAACAAAGACAATTACTCAATATGGCGCGCTTCACCGTGATCAATTAGCAAAGAGATAATAAATTGACAGCGAAAAGCAGAAAATGATGCTTAATGCTTTCTTTTACCGTATTAGGATATGTCTTTTTAACTAATAATTTACAGTTATGACAATTACGGCAGTTAATACGTTTTATGAATTTTGTGCAATATCTCGCCATTTTGAAAGACCTTCTCCATTCTCCTCAAAATGTTTAATAAATATAAAACTTAAAAACTCAGTTTAATCCCTCTTAAAGCTGTAAAATAGAACAAAGCGACCTTTTGCATTGAATCTAAGTTGGGTACAAGCAGTGTTGATTGTACTGCTCGGGGTTTGCCATGAATATGCTTCAATCGTTAGACCCAACTCTAGGACCACAGTTTTGATGATTTCTTAATTTACATTCACTCCAGGACAAGATTATGTCATTCTGTGTTGTCGGTGTATGTAGAGAGTCGGCCTCTTGACCAAGAGGTCCCGAGATCGATTCCCGGCATTCGGTGTTTCATTCTTCAGAAAGCATATCGAGAGGGATATAACTAATTTATCTTGGTTTCCAAATCGATGTTATATAAATACTAAATAAGGTTATTGTATTTTTCAGTTCACTGAAGTCTTTTTCTATTGTTATTATTTATATATTTTTAAGCCCCAATAAAATCAAGTGGGATTCTGCGTTATTAATTACTGGCAGGTTGTGGCCTAGCTGTGACGTTATTTGGCCAATTTACTTTTTAATAGTTCGGGTTCATTCAAAAGTAAGTCTGCAATTACCGTTTGCTCGTACAAATCACTGTACCCTTGAACTAAAAGGATTGACCTGCTACTGGAAAGTGAATACATTTCATCGTTTGGTTACCAAAGCTTTGTAACGTCTACTTGGACAAGCTGAAGTTACGAGGTTTTGGAAACCAACATATGATTTACGGTCTAAAAAATTTATGTCGACTATTTATAGAAGAAATTAGTTGTAATTAAAAGCTGATTTACCTTAACCTTAAGTGCAGCTACCCGTTACGTAGGCTCCACCCTGCCAGGGCAAAATTGTAGATTATAACGAAGTTGAATATCGAGAATGATATAGAAATGTAAGACGTTGACACCCCCACAACTGCTAGTTTTTTCTGACATGCCTTATACTCTGATGACAAGCAATTATCTCTTGCGACAAGATAAAATAATCGAGAAATCCCCGAAAAGTCTGTAGTAACGAGTTCATACTCATCAAATATTTATAGCAGTTGACCGTTCGAAATGACCGCAGGCGAATTAGACAATCTTTGATTTCTATTACGACCTTACACGTTTTTGCTTACATGCAAATTAAGAAAATGGCTTTCTTTTCTTTTACAACCACAATCGATGAACAAAAGAATTCAGAATTTCTACATCTTTGTGTTTGTATACATGTTAACATTTTGTACATTTTGTACAATTTAACATATTTGTTCTTATGTCTACAATCGAAGTTTAAACACTAAGACTTAGCCTTTTCAAAAGCAAGATTTATACGTAAGCAGGTTTTGCTAGACTCACAAACAAGTAGCAAGGACCTTTAAAGAGTCTGATGTGAGTTCCATAGACCCTTTTGGGGGTCAACTTCAGGACAGAGTTGAAAACTGCTTTCGAATGAAGTATTTTTAGCACTTAATTTGTTCGAGAGTTATAACAATTATTTTTTTTTAAAAAAAACTGATACATAAACAAAGATTTCTAAAGGAATTCATATTTATATTCAAATTTATACTATATTCCTGGTGGTCGCATTCAGACAGATGTTATTGGTTTATACTTGTCGTTATGAAGTAAAATGCACATACGATTTTACACATCTTTAGAAAATACTTTCAAGCAAAATCTTTAAAAACTTTATACCCACCTTTGACGACAGTATTTTGGAAATGTACGCATTTACTACATACAATCACATGACCAACTGACAGACACATAGATAGACAGACTGACTAATGGGTAGATATGATTCAATGATGTCTGTCCATTTAGAAATAAAGCACATGACGAAAATTGGAAATAGGCCAGTGCGTGACATTTCCAACAAACTCACATATGCTCAAAGCAAAGATTCTGGTCAGTCTGTGCTTCTGCACAGTCTGACCAGAATCTTCTCTATGCACTACATTTGTATGTAGATAGATAAGGTCTTAATCCCTCTTCTTGCGGTCAGCATATATTATTTTTGCATTGCGTCGTTGTCAACGCTGCTTTACGTTACTACCTCGCACACGTGAAATTGTTTGAAATGTCACACACAGGCTCAGAAGTATTTTGTTTTCCTTCATCGACTCTCATGAGTTAGTAATTATGTTGATCATTATTTCCAAGATATTCTGCGTTTTTATCACCTTGGCAGGGCGTGGCTTAGCAATTTTGTAATTTGGTAGGTTTATTTTTTCATATTTTGGATTCTTTCTGAAGATAGTCGACAATCATAGTTTTATTCCTGTAAATAAGGATATCCTTAAACCAAAACGATTAACATGCTAAACGAAAGCTGAAAAAACGACGGTTTTGTTAACCAATGACGGTTTTACCTCTCAAGTTTATGTTATAGTCTAGACTATCTTGAACAGTGATAAAGTATTCAGAACATACATTTGCCTTAACCTTCAATGCAAATACCCGTTGCTTAGGCTACGCATTGCAAGGGCAAAATCACGAATTATAGCATACTCACATCAGTTTGTTTTCCTTGATTTGGAGGCGCTATTCTAGGATGATTTGACTCGGGTGCGACTATTACAGTTGTTGACGCTGTTTTTGTTGTTGTAGACGTATCCAATCGACTTTCATTGGGTGGTGTCGACATGACAGTTCATTTGTGGATGTCATTGGTTATGTCCTGATTATCATTCTGAAATGGACAACAGCAAACAAGCAAGTGATATAAATCTTTTTATTTTGTAACTTTCTTTCCTTTTTGCTATCTCTCTTCATTTTTTACCATTGAATAGAAGACATGAAAATTTACTAGGTACTATGTATTTCTTTGTTTTATGTACTTATTTGTCCATAAGTAAGGATATTTCAGAAGTGGATAATAAGAATACCCATCTAGACTTACTCTATAGATAAAATAAATAAATCCTTTCCACCTCACATATACATAAACCTCTCGAAGACTATACATGTACACCGAACAGCCTTTATAAACAGATTACCTGTTGGTTGTACTCAACTCTTTTGAGGATCGAAAATTCTATCTAAAAAATGAATGATTGCTCAAGAAGAGGTGACAGGCACAACTTTTTTCATTAAGAGGTAAATTAACCCTCCATGAAAATGACAAAATCATAATACGAAGACAATGTCTTAAACCCCGGTAACCCCGATCTACTTGAGCCCATCCTATTTAGACCTTGTGACAATCCCAGTGACCCTTTCATTATTGGAACCGATGGTGGTCTTGCAAAGAATACAGGCTTCACTTTTTCAAGCATTTCTTGTCGTGATTATAGAAGCTCACGAGTAAGTTCATAAAAGGATAAATCTTTTCAGCTTCTAGAAAATCTACTTTGCTGCTTAACTTTAGAAAAAAGATTAAAAATAATAGAACAAATGTCTCCTGGTCGTTTAAGAATATGGTGAACTGATATTATGTTCTCCATTTTTTCTTAATGATAAAAATACTTAAGATGCGTCAATATTACAAAGGCAAAAGAATAAAATCTTGATATCCCTTGTCTATGAAGGCATTTTTCATTCGGATCAATGCGTTTATTTTGTGCTAAGGATTCCATTTGGCATTAGCGCCATAGGTCGAATAAAATAACAACGTTAAAAAGGGTTGGAATAGAAAGAAGCAGTTATCATGTGGCGAAAAAATATTGGCTGTCAACCTCAGCTCTGGGCTAATTCTAAAATACATTGGCCTTTCTTTACATTGAATTGCTAGAAGAAATGTATGAATGGAAACTTAACACAATTACGTGTATTAGAAATGCCCCAATGTAGTATTCAGCAATTGAGAGAAAGTGCACATAAAATGAGTAAATATTAAAAACAAGTCTATAATGCTTAATATTCCTCTTGGTCATGTAATTTTTCTCTCGTTTATAACAAAAAACGTTTGTTATTGTTGTGTTGTTGTTGACGATGATGATGAAAATTATGATGATGATGATGATTATGGTGCTGATCTTTTTAATGTTGTTTGTGGTAGAGCTGTTGTTATTGTTGTTGTTTGTTTTTTTTTCTGGCGTGATAAACGAAAATTTAGAAGCAAAATACTACGAAAATATTATGAAAGACAGTGATTTCATGCAGAGAGCAAAAAATTATAACATCATTATCATATAAACAACTTTCCAAAATTAAAGTAGATGCTGACGCATACAAATTATAAACGCTATGAAAAAATTGGCATTTTTACATTTCCGTGCATTCATGGTCAATGTTCAAAGTCAATGTCATATTCAGATCTGGAGCTATGAAAATTTTGGCTTATTTACATTGTCGGGCATTCAAGATCAATGTTTAAAGTCAAGGCCAAATTCAAATAAGGAGCTTCTAACAATGTTTTTGTAGGTATTATATGGATTGCTTTGACACTCTATACGACTGTTAAACGAAACTCGTTGTATTCGTAAAAAGTTCAGTTACATTTCAAGAAGTAAGGGATTGGCATCATTTTACTAGTTTGTTTGAATAAGATTTAACGCAGTTTTTTTAATATTTTGGTTATATCACTGTAGACACCCTCAGCAGAAACTGCTAGGCCGTTCAAGCTGAAACTTGACAGGGGTAACTTTGGTAAGGTTCTACCAAAATTGTTGAAAAAATTTTTATTACCACTAAAACCCTTGTGCCCACGGTAAGACCACTTACATTTTTTAACTTTGAAAAATTTTGATACTTTATAAAATCGAGCTTATCTTTGAAAAAGCGTACAGTTTGCTGAGTGAAATATTGCATTACGTTTTATGGTCTTTGTCTTTGTGAGTATGGACATATTAATTTATCAAAAGAACTAAAAAAATGAATTTAAATGGATTTTCTTACCATATTGGAAAAAGTGCTTTGTCCATTTTTCAGCTATTTTTATTAGGTACAGTTATGCAAAACCCTTTAATTATAATTCAAAATTGAGTGGTGATAAATGAGCTTCTCGTAAAAAAAATAAGATTACATAATCGACGGTGAATAATCTAAATGTCCCTCTATAGAAACATTTGCATTGTGAAGTAGAACCGTCGAAATCGAAAGGGCGGATAGCCATCAGTTCTCGACTGCTAATTTAGAAACAAATTTTATCATTTAAGTGTTCTTTCGCCAACCGTAAGGCCTGGAGGTTTGATATTTTGTAAATTGTAACACCAGCTGAAATCAACATATTGCCTATCTTTGGACACCCTTTTTAGATGATTACTCGGGTGTTGATTGAGGACCATCATGGTCATCTTGTATTAAATTTACGTCACTTCCGCTGTATTTTTTATAAAAACAATCGTTGATGCGGTTATCAGTACCAGCAGACATCACATGACAAAGTAATTCCAGTAAAGAGGTATTCCTACGAACGCTACCGTCGTCAAGAAGCACTTGTACACGTGATCAACTACTTTTGTTTAGGAACAGAGCGAAGGTCACTGAAACCTTATCTTTTGTAAAAGCATTGCAACGTTTACAAACGGCATGACGGCTCTTTTAGGGATCATGTGTGTTTTTCAAACATCTCTTGTATTTCACAAGTCTCAATCATGTATTCTTTGATGTAAATAATAACAATATAACCAGAATATCTATAAATGATATGTGCCCTTTTTCGAGTAAATATGATAGGTGGAAATGAAACATTTATAAGAAAAGATTTCTTTCGTGAAAGGCAAAAACGAACTATTCGAATTTATTTGAGAGACGAGGACATTATTTTCAGCATTTGGTTACTAGACTAAAAAAAACGGATTATACTAATGAATAAATCCGCGAAGGCTCATATTTTTTAATATATAAATACATTGTATTAGTCAAATTGATATCAATGAGACATATTTCTTTATGGACAAACTTGTTTATAACTACAAAATAGCTTCGTATTCTAAATTATTTTCAGCCAATCACAATCCACAAACCTTGATGGTCACAATTGATATGAATTATAACGGTGAAGATAAGTATGCGGAATGCATGTGACAAGGATTGTTACTTGTAGTCTGATCCGAGTCTGATCGAGTCGAAAATCCAACAAACACAAAGCAGGAAAATGAAAGAGAATGCAAGTAACTTATGTACAGTGTAGATGTAATATTAATCTAAATTGGCTATTGTTATATATTTTTTTTAAATATCTATGGCATGTAAAATAGAAATTAATTTCATAGAAAATGGAATTTAATAACGGCTGTTCGTAAGATAGTATATTTAAGATATAAAAGAGATCATTTGTCGGTATTTAAGATATAAAAGAGATCATTTGTCGATTTCATCCAGGTATGAAATTAAAACCTAATCACACTGTATGACCACGCAAAGCAAATTAATACGACAGTGCATGATGTAAAAAATATAAAGATTTCTTAACAATGAAACAGATTTTGTAAGAACTATTTTTTGGAGAAGCTTGCAAAAAAGCTTTGTACTCATACCTTTTTTTATTGAGAAATGAAAGCAATTTTGGGCCAATCTTGCACACAAATTTATGGAATCATCTAGAGTTGATTTTTCAAATGGTGGAAAGAAACTCTTTTTAGATAAAAATATATCAACGAAATGAATGAAATAATCCTTTAAAATATTCTAGATTAATAGTCATGGGACTACAAACACATACATATAAGGTTACCCTTTTGATGACGATGACGATGATGATGATGATGATGATGATGATGATGATGATGATAATGATAATGTATTTCTTATGTTAATCAATCAAAATAGTTTAGTTGTTTATCGAGCTATTTATTGATATGTTGTTGTTTTATTTTTTTATCTATTCAACCATACATTTCATTTTAGAAAAGAGGCAATCCGATTACAAAAAAAAGAGCAAAAAATAGCCCCCCGCACCTCTATATAGAGTTGAAGATACTATTGAAGACCTCGCAACATTAAAGTTTATCGCAAATCTATTATAAGTGTCAATAAAAGTATAAAACTTACAACAGATTTGCGTTAAGGATCACATAACGGTGCAAACAGTTTTCTAATTATTCCCCGCTTTGCACGTGCACTTGCGTGCAAAGCGGTGAACATTTGACAAACTGTTTGCCCCGTTTTGTCATCCTGAACGCAGGGCTGATCAGTCCTGCGTTCAGGATGACAAAACGGTGCATACTGTTTGCAAATCAAATCCCGCTTTGCACGTGCACCTATGTGCAAAGCGGTATAAAATTGGCAAACAGTTTACACCGTTATGACATCCTGAACGCAGGGCTGATATGCTCTCATCTGCTCCAACCCTTAAAAAATTCATCCAATAATTATAAATTAAGAATAATTTATCAAAATGTATATATTAAAAATAGTTTATTAAAATTTAATGAATCGGTCATTATACGTGAGAAAATCTGCAAGCAAATGAATATTCTGCTCATTCAATTCATAATGATAAACAATAAAACTAGAGCTTATCACATTTTATTTTCTTTTTCTATTTAATTTTATAATGTACATATAGACAGGTATGTATATATAACAGTTATAATGGCATTTTAGCATTTAAAACTGTTTTGCACTGAGTCATCGATATATGAGGTGGCGTTTCTGCGAATTCTAGATATTACGCGTAAGCATGTAAAAAAAATGATGCGAAATCAACATAATAGTATCTTAATTCGATATCAATCATCCAATTACCCCTAAGACGGTGTAAAAAAATTATCTTATTCTGTGCGCTCAGATATGTGAACAGTCTCCTAATACTGATATTTGAAAAAGAGGTTCTTTCCAGCTTTGGTCAACTGGAAGTTTTACTACAAAATTTCTTTCACGGGAAGGTAGAAAAATCATTCTAGGTTCAGTAAACAAGGCAACTCGGAAAAAATCGACCATTATCTGTCAGCACAGTCTGACAAGTGTCGAAACTTTAACCCTTTCCCAAACAAGACCTGTTTTAACGCCCCTTATAGAAAAGGCTAAGGAAAACATCGCAACAAAAGAAGAAACTGCTGTAAAACAGCAGTTACTCCTTTTGTCTCAATATTTTCTATGTCATATTTTACGCAAAGCTTTGTCATCCTTTTTCTCGTCTGCAGCAGCTTTAAAATTGGATCACCCTAAAATTTTTTCGTTTTGGAAAGGGTTAAGCACTTCCAAAACAGAAACGATTTTTTAATCCTTGAATACGTGAAACCTACCAAAACAAAATTGTTTCGACATAAAAAAGATTTTAACTATTTTATTATATAGTAAATTTTATTTTACTTGTAATATTTTATATACTTACTCTTTTTGTACATCAGCCTTCAATGAAATGTTGAATTCAAACAATCGACAAGAGAAAAATCTGTTTTTACGACGATGTAATCATAGATAATCCATTCTTAAAGAAACACACACAAAAATTAACAAAACTAAGATAGGAAGATGTTTGTACAGTGCCTTATTAAAGCCCCATAACGGCTACGGCTGCTGTAGGTCCAAAACATCCTCTGATTGGTTAAAAGACTTTATGCAAATTAGCGGAGACTGACAAGAGGGCGGAGTCCAGGTATAGGAAAGACGAACGACGAAGGAATTTGTAAACAGTTCAATAACTAGCTTCTAGCGGAAGCAGTCTTGGTGAAAGTGATTGTGGGTAATTTATGAACGATGGCTGCAGACGAGAATTTTCAGATTCTTATTGGTAGCTCTGGGCTAAAGACATCTTCTAGCTAGTATTCTCTCTATGCTTAAACTATTTGCTATCAATTTTTGAAGAATGTCCGGAGGTACAGATGAAAGGGGGTAAAACCAGTTTAAAATATTTATTTCCAAATGAAAACCTATGTTGATGGCACTCATTTGAATCGTCTCACCGAGACGATTTCAATGAGTGCTTACAACATACCGCTTGTGATAATTACCCCCACCCCCACCCCCACCCCCATCTGTAGCTCTGGGCGTCATTTTTCTCAAATTTAAACTGTAGTAAAAAAATATGTTTAAAATAGGTTTCTTCGTAGTCAAACTATTTTGCCGTTTAAAAATGGAGCGTTTAATGCAGTGGTAGTGTAGGTACCTTCGTAATAATAGTAAATACAAAAAACTGTGCACATACCCATACACTTGGCTCGTACAATTTATTATCATTACCTTATCCTGATCACAAAAAGAATCTTTTATTATTATGTGTACCATTTCAACGTTTTTCGTGTTATTTTCGTGTTGCTTTCCTGCTCCGAAGCGCATATCTTACTTTGCGTATTAATTTTGTATAACACCATGTTAGTATAAGTGAAATTACGAGAAGCATTTGTGTGAACATTCTTGTTCTCTAAATTACGACTATAATCATTTTTCTGTATAATTCCCATCTTGCTCGATGAAAATCGGCGAAAAACTTTAAAACAAATGGGTTAATTGACGTTAATTGGGTAAAATTGGTTTGTTCGATTGTTAAATGCAGATCAGACAGACAGATAGGTAGGTCATTGTCTACTTGAATCACGGTACCAGAGTAATAAGCCGTCTTTTGGATTGACACAACTGAATATGGCAGCAAATTGGCTATTGGATGTCTTCACAAAAGGCAGACGTCACGACGTCGCGATTAGCAAAATTTAAAGATACAATCAATCATAAGTGAACGGAAAATGAAAGAACATATTATGACCTATATTTTTGTAACCAGCCCTATGTTCAGAATGTAAACTGTTTGCTTATTATACACCGCTTTGCACGCGCACTTACAAATTGGGATTTTGAATTTGGGTTTTACGCTGCTTTCAGCAATCTTTCAGTTATATCGCGTCGGCTGGAGCACCTAATAGTGGATTTCTGGTACTTCTTGCACCAGCACAACTATCACATCCTTTCTTAGCCCCAGCTGCTATCTCACATAGGTGATAATCAATGCACTGGTGAGAGATAAAAAGTCGGCAAGGCTGAGAACCGCCAACGGGGATCGAATCCGGGACCTCTAGATTGACAGTCCAATTGCGCAATGTCGGCGGCTACATGTAGTAAGGATTACATATCACGTAGCTGGGTTAACTTAGCCCTCACTCTGATAATCTGGCCACTACCCTCATTTGAGTGATATAGGGTCACAAAGTACTTTTGCTTATTATATACACAGAGAAAAAAAGTATTGCAACATCCTATGTTTACCAAAGAAGTTTTGAACAAAAGTGAACTTTGGTAACTAGAAACATTTTATTCACAGGAAAGCATTTTCAGAGAGAAAAACAAAACTTTTTTTCCAACTCTGCCACGCAATGCATTTTGTGGCCATTATAAAAAGAATATTATTGTCTCAAACCCAATAGTGATCCACACATTTACTATACAGTCAATACCATGTACATTCAAAAGCGACGAAAATCTCGTCGCCCGCTTTTCTCCAAATACATTACACTGAAACCCCGTGAAATATACATAAAGGAAAAAGTATTGCAACATCTCAATTGGTATTTGGAGAAAAGCGGTAATTTGTAATTTATGTTCGAATGTTTTGTCAAATAGACTTAAACAAAACCGCCTATGTCGAAGTTGGAGAAATATTTGACAAGACATTCGCAAACGATCTAAACGGTTTCCAAGTTTAAAAGTAATTGCAAGTGCAAAGTGGAATAAGATTTCTCAGACGTTATGCGAGTGTATGTCTTGAATTTTACAGGAATAGAGAAGTGTTACAATTTCTTGAATGGGTTGAAGGTTTGAAGTACGCAAGAGAAGAGATTCTTGGTTTTCTTAGATGTCGTTGACATAATTTTGTTTACATATTGCGTTTTGTCATTATTCTACGTCCTTCAAATGACTCTCTTAAATTGAGTACGAAGAGGTGAATTTTTTTAGCTTGTGCGTGACATTTCCAACAATTTAACGTGCGCGTATAGAGCCAACATTAAGCAGCCTAGACAGACACATGTTTAAAAAAAAAGATTATCTGACTGTCTAAGGACACTTTGAGACCTTATCTATCTACAATGTTTAAAGTGAAGAAGTAAAGACTATGGTCAGACTGTGCAGGTGAAAGGCTGGCCAGAGTCTTAACTTGGCGCACATTTGAAATTGTTGAATTTGTCATGCACTGGCTCATTTTCTATTTCGTCTTTTGAGAAAAAGCTTCTGAAAAAGCAAGAAATTTGGAGAATATTTTACGGGCAATTTCTCTTTTAACTACAAATGACTCGAAATTATACGATATATCATCCCTATGAAACGATCTGGATATAAGATTGTTCATTTTACTGTAATTTTAGGCAGTGAACATTTTTCCTTACAAGAGTTTAGCTCTGCTGCTTTTTAAATTCAGGGATCATTGACCTCTTGACGGGACAGTAAATCTTTAGGGGTCAAAACTTCTGCACAAGGGGTAAAAACAACAAAATGAGTAGTCAATACTAGAAAGAAAATATTTCCTAGTTATGCTGATCTACATCTTTCATTATATTGTCCCGACAAACATTTATAAGAGATGCATTTCATATGAATCTCTTATAAAGACATGAAGGGGATAATAATACTTTTGACCCTAATAATGTACATGTCTTGCACATGCACATTATAAGGGTCAAAAGTACTCCCTGAAAGAAAATTATGATTGATCAATATAGTATAACTCTAAATGTTTGATGACCAAACCCCCAAGGCTCAAACATAAGTCCTGTTAAATTGTTCTCGAAGTCCAAAATGTACCAACGTTGTCTTATCTGTCCATCTGTCTGCAAAACTTAACCAGAAAAACGCAAGACTATTCAATATCAATTACTCATATTCGCGAGGACGATATATCTTGCTATTTTTTTTTTTTTTTTTTCTCATATTTTGCTGAAACCAAAGTCAAGGTATTTTGACAAAAAATCAAAGTCACAATTAGCTTCGCAATTCGCTTATGGGGATTCGTGTTTCACATACCAAATTTTTATGAATTTGTAGTGACCAAAATAACTGGATATGTAGTCTTTTTCCATATGTATTCTCTGATCGTCCTCTTGATTCACTTTCAAATACATGTATTTATTTTACTGAAAGCTTATAAGTTCCCTTATATGTACAAATGAAGACAAATAGACGTTACCACATCAATTATGAAATCGTTCGCATCAACGAGTCGCCCATCCATTTAAATGTTTTAACCAAAAATGGCGGATTTCGACATTCATCCAAATATAGTTGTTATTTGATCGGTCAATCGATTTATTGATTAAAAACGGCGATTTGTTAACTGCAATATCACAACGGAAATTTCCGTGAACTTAAGAACTTAGAATGTTATTAATTCTTTAGATTTTTTTAAATCGGGGTAAATATATTTTAATGCGACGTGGAATTTCAACTAAATCAGGCAAGATATCACAGTTAAAAATCTTAAGATAGCTTAACCTTTTGCTGGTTTATCCCTGCTTTTTACGTGTCTGTGGTTTTATTTTTGAGAAAACATTTTGAAAAATGAAGAAATTGCTTCTGACAAGCAATTTCTTCTTTTTCCACACTATTTTCTACCCTACTGAATGGTTATATTTCAAATTAAATCCACTTTAAATTTTCGTCTGCAAAACCTTTGAATTTGGGCAGGTCTAAAATTTTATAAAACAGGGAAGGATTAAACATCTGTTATGAAAAAACGTTCCTCACTTTAATTGTCGAGGGATCCAGTCCCGCAACACCTTGGTCAAATTACCCCTCATCTAGCCCACTGTCGTTGGCCCTTTTAAACTGTAACTGAAGTTAGTACTAAATTGACGTCATAGCAATTATAAGCTCATCCACGATTGGCTGGTTGGTAGTTTTGTAAGGTTTCGACTGGAACGTTAGTTAATTTTGTGGGAACTTTGGTCGGTAATGTCCCAGGCCTTTTTCGACTGGAACTGAAGTTCTTGCCATTTTAACTAATGTGTCGTCACGATATTTGTAAGACATTCTATGATTGATCGTTAGGTAGTAACTACAGGTGTTCGACTGGGAATTCAATTGAAATAGTACAAACTTTGGTCAGTCAAGTCGAAAACTGCATATAAATCTATCTATAAATCTAAGGGAAGTAACCCATTCTACAAAATGGCTTCTATTTTACAACTTCTGACTTCGCCGCCGCCAAAGCGCAGTGGTAGCGCTTCGGACTATCACTCAAAAAGGTCCCGGGTTCGATTCCCGACGGCGAAACTCACTATTTTCGACTATATGTCTCCCACCAATGGGTTGATAATTGAAGATGGTTATCTGGCCCCGAGATTGTAATTTTTTTCTCATTCTCATCTCAGATTTCACTCAAAGTTCAACTTGAGATTAAAGCTTTATTTCTGTAATAATACTGTAAAAATTCCGTGAACATAAAAGATAATATGAATAAGTTATAATGAATAACAACTTATTCATATTATCTTTTATGCTATTACATTTATTTAAATTCTAAGTTTGAGAAAAATTCTCAGTTGAGATTGAGACATTTTTATAAGCTTGGGCATGTCACTGCTCTGACTTACTTGAGAGTTTCTTCAGTTGAACTTAAGTAGCTTTGTAGGTATCAGGAGCCCGTTTTACTAAACTTCTTACGAAAATATTAATCGTAACTCAAAATCACAAATCGTACCTGATGTTTTCATTCATTATTTGATTCTGCCCTGCAAAATCTCATTGGAATCGTCTAAAGAAGACGATTTTAATGAGAGGATGCATTGCAGAATTCCATATCTAGTTACTACTGTAGTACCGACTTTTATTTTTGACTTACGAAAAAATGATCGTAAGTTGTTTAGTGAAACAGGACCCAGTTTTCTTCGACCTTACAAAGGGTGTTTAACAAGGACATTCATTTTATTGGATTTCTTTTATCAATGAGAGGTTCAATCATTCTAATGATTTCTTCTAATTGTTTACCGTTTGAATCACATTTTAGGCTTTAAAGTACGAGGAAGTCGAAGGTAAACGAACGATAAGATAAGAACATTCTACGATCAAGGTCAGAAATACCTTCCCTGATTTAAGGATGCTAAACGTTTGCTAAGGTATAAAAATTGTGACCCGCTTTGAACGTAAGCAAACGTTTTGGGATTGGTATAGTTCAATAATGACTAGTTTACATTTGGGTTACGGAGCCCGTACGGCGCCCGTGACTTGCCGTAACCCAAATATCCTGCGGTGCCCTTGCGGCGGCCTACGGTGTCCTTGCGATCATCGCACGGTTTACAAATACTGTGGTCCCTTGCGATTTTGTAACAAAAATAGTTATTCAAGTTTCTAAAAATGGTAAGACTACACGGAGACCGTTGCCTGTAGACACGCAGTTAAGGCATCGCACGATCGCCGTACGAACTGCCGTACGATGTTTTTCCTATAATTTTTTAACGTATCATTCTACGGTCCCCTACGGGGACCGCACGATGATCGTAAGGCGGTCGCATGCTTTACATTGTAAACAGTTGACAAATCGCACGGTGTCCATGCGGGGATCGCACGATCACCTTGCCATCGCCGTACGGGCACCTCAGTGATTCTTGTGACAGTTTTATGAAAACTCATGCGGACACGACACGATTTGATAAACACTTACGCCTTAGAAAATAAAATCGTACGAAAAATATCGTACAAGAAATCTCAGGCTGCGATATCGTACGGCGACCGAGGCAAATGTATAGATTTGGCCTACGGAACCCGTACGGCGCCCTTCACTCGCCGTAAACGCCAAAATTATACGGTGTCATCGCACGATCTTACGGGTGCCGTGGTATCTGCCAATTTTGTATGAAAAAATAGTTATACAAGTTTTTAAAAATCGCAAGCCCGCCTGGAGATCGTAGCCCGTGGACTCGCCGTAGGAACATTGCACGATCGCCGAACGGACATCGCACGATTTTTGTGGTTACGGCGAGTTACTGGCGCCGTATGCTGACCGTGCGACGTTTTATCTATAGGTCTTTAAAGCTAAGTTAACATTTGCCACGGTGGTCGTACGATATCGCAGCCTGCGATTTCTTGTTTGATATTTCTTACATCGTACGCTTTTATTTTCTACGGCGTCTGTGTTCACAAAATCGTGCAGTAACCGCACGGCTTTTCATGTCAGAAGAATCATTGAGGTGCCCGTGCGGCGATCACAAGGTAATCGTGCGATCCCCGCACGGACACCGTGTAATTTATCAACGATATTCACTGTAAACCGTGCGTCCGCCGTATGATCATCAAACGATACACGCACGGGGACCGTAGGATGATCCGTTTAAGAATTAAAGGCAAAACATCGCACGGTGGCCGTGCGATATCCGTGCGGCGATTTCACGATGCCTCTATGACGTGTCAACGGGTTACGGTCTCCATACGGTCTTGCGAATTATTTAAATTTGTATAACAATTTTTATCCAAAACGCAAGGGTCTACGACACCCTTAAAACCGAGCGATCATCGAACGGGCATCATAGGCCGCCGCACGGGCACCGCACAGTTTTGTGGTTACGGCGAGTTACGGACGCCGTAAGGGCTCCGTTCGCCAAATGTAAACTAGGCTTTACGAATTATCCTACGGTCTCCGCGCGGGTACCGAACGATGTTCGTACGGCGGTCACACGGTTTACAAGGTAAAAAGTTGACAAATCGCATGCTCTCCGTTCGGGGATCGCACGACTACATTGCGAACGCCGCATGGGTACCTCAATGATTCTTGTGACAATTTTATGAAAAATCGACTTTTTGAACACATACGCCGCAGAAAACAAAATCGTAGAAATAACAGACTGCTCTAACCTGGTCAGTCTACAGAGTTCGAAGAAGTTTGCTTGTTTGTTATTTATTCCTTTGTCTTTTTGCAAGGAAATATTATTGAAAGAAGAAACTTTTGGGTGAAAACGATTTCCTCTTTTTCCACCATGTTTTCTCAATCCATACAGTAAAAGCACCCGCCTCTTTGAAAATGCATATGTACGACATACTGAACGTCAATGTATTTCTGAGTAGTCCAGTGTGGCTAATAACGTCTGCGGTATACAACTGACAGGTAAGCCTTGATCCAAAAATATAAAATTTAGAATTCGTAATTGGTATGCAAATCCAATTAAAACCCTTCAGAAAAAATCTGCGGCTTGAAAAGATTCGGGGAATAGTTTAAAGATAAATGCCGTAGGAGACAGTTTATTTGCTCCCCGAATGAGCCCCCACCCCACCCCTTACTTGAGATTTATACCATAAACGGACAGTTAAATTTCAACGCTAATTGATCGCACCTACAGTTTCGGCGTGTTCCTCACAAAAATTTAGTCAAAAATACATCAAGGATGAATTGCGACCTTGACCTTGTAGCTTTCAAAAGCATTCTTTCTAATGTTAGTTTAAACTTATTTATTTTACATCGATTGGGAAACAAGTTCTTACAACTTAGATTAATCCCTTTCGATTCTGCTTCTAATGAAATATCTATTTTAGATGGAAAACAATCGTCCTGGGTTACCTTGGCAATAAATCCAAAATGTAGATAGCTTTGAATAGAACCAGCTCAATTTAACAATTAATAAAAAGCTCTGACCCCGACCTTGACGTTATTCTGATTTTCAATTGCACATCTAACTATGATGGAGAATAATAATGCCTTATATTTTTTTAAATCCTTCCATAGTTGTGTTCCGAATGAGATCTTGTGATGTGACCTTGACATTTAAACTACATGTATTTTGAAGTTTATTTCAAAAGGCTTATCTAGTAAGGATAGACAACGAGTGTGCCAATTAAATTTGAAATCCATAAACAGTTGTTTGAGTTATGCAAGGGATAAACGTTATTTCAACGTTTGACATTAAACTGTGGTCTTGACTTTGAAGATATCAAATATTTCAAATGACACACCCTCGCATACATGTACAATACAATAAGGAATCTTTATGCCCATGGAACTATATCCAAACCATCAATAAATGTAGGAATACCATTTAAATAATGCTTAAGAAAAAGAAAAAAAAAGATACACAAAGCACACAAAGTATAAAAATATAAGGCATTAATCCCAGTTTTAGTTACATAGCTTCTTTGAGTTTAAATTTGAAGTAAATTTAACCTAGTCTTCAGATGAGCAAGATATATGTGAAGTTTTACGAGTTAAGGCAAATTGATCAGGGATGAAGACAAAAAATAAAATTCCCAATTTCCGTGCCGAGGCCTCAAATTCGAAACCGGGGAATATGTGTAGGCACGAGTGGTTTTCATCAAATTTTGACCAATGACTGTGAACAAATAACCGAGTACAGAGTGGCGGAGGTAGGGAAAGTCAGACGCAAGGAAAGAAGGGCAGAAAGACGAAATAGCAGCTATATGGTAGCCCTTCGACAAATTTCGCATTTCCAAGATCTTCTCTTTTCGCTTTACTGGTAACATATACTTTGACAGTAGGTAAGATGAGATTCTATCTACGCATAATCAAAAACCAATAGTCTCGTTTTTTCAAGATATTCATCATTTGACAATACAAATGACGTTTGTAGGGGGCGGCTTTTGATCTTCTTAGCAAATATACTAAATGTCTTTGTTCCTGAATTTCATAGAGACATGAAACCTAATTATTTAAGTTCTCAGACACAATGATAATTTACCAATGTGATTAGTTTGCACTGTAGGAATTGTTTACGCCAGTAAGACACCCTCTGTAATTTCCGTGTTTTTGACCCGAGGTTTGAAAGGCACGACTTTGAAAGTCATGACCTTGACATTTGGCAGTCTTTTTTCCAGTTTCTGCTGTTTTTAATTTCAAACTAATCAACGTCAGTTGTCTTTTACATAAGGGACTTAACCCCTACAACCATATAGACCAATAATATATTATATTATTGGTCTATATGTTGGTAGGGGATAAAATCGGACCCCTATGGTTTGTTAAAAGTCTTCCATCGCTTTAATTTGCCTTAGAATATTCGGGTTGGAAGCCCGGTCGAAGCCGACCGTACTCGTTCGCCCCCGACCTGTACTCGACCGCTTCCCGACCAAGCTCGATCACTACTCAATCGCCAATTGGGGACCCTCGGCGATTCTACGGAATAGACCTCGGGAATAATACGGGCGCGGCCATGAAAGCGCGTCATTTCGCACGTGGGTTTATATGACGACACAAACATAAACGTTCCCGCTAAGGATGACGTTGCATAAAACAAAATCAACGAAAAAATAGAAATAGGCATATTATAATTTGATAACAAAACGCAGTGTCTTACTGCGTTTTTGTCATCAAATTATTAAATGCCAAAAAGATTTCTAAAGACAATTGGAAAGAATTATCAAAATGTTATTTTTTTCATGCGTATTAACCGAAGTACCACCAGGACCCGATTTACCTAATAAATGACCCAAAATTACTACACTTACGTCCGAGGTACTTTTCAAGTTACGGAAAAGTGCGAGCGATGTTCCGAATGCTCAATCGCTTGAGTGGGCTCGATCGAGTTGATGGGATCGGCAGTGGGAACAAAGCATAATGTTCACTCTACACTTGCAGGGTTGACAACGAACGTCATTCAGCAGGGATGTTTTAAAGTCGCCGTTTTGTCGTGATATATGACATAATACAATGTACAAGTACAGCGAGTGTAATAAACCAGTCATTTTTACATTTATTTAAACTGATTAAATATGTTTCCGCTATACGGGAGAATACTTAAATGACCAGCACAGATTAGAGGATTCTAAACACTTCGACATTATTTTTCTGTAACGGCCATTCTAATTGTTGCAGTTCCTGTCTACCTGTCTTATTTTCGGGTCAACAATTCGAAAATTATTTCAAGGTACATGTAATTGAAAAAAAATCTATAGAACTTTTTCGCCCAAACGCGGGTTATATCAACGAAGTTAGGTTTCAGGTACTAGATGGGCTAGCGTTTTCTAATTTATCTTATAACCATACAAATATCCGTTCAATAACATCCCGTATGATGTTTTTTATATCACATAGCTATTTTTAGAACAATTATATAACGCGGTTATTTTTAGAAACTTTTTTTTTCAGTTAGAAACATCGACGAAAACAAGGCAAATAAAGGTTATAAGATAAATATAATACGTACTTAGTGTATTGTATGCAAAGAATATCTAGCTC
This sequence comes from Fragum whitleyi, assembly GCA_948146395.1. Taxonomy (NCBI): domain Eukaryota; kingdom Metazoa; phylum Mollusca; class Bivalvia; order Cardiida; family Cardiidae; genus Fragum; species Fragum whitleyi. The sequence goes on from OX411547.1 coordinate 47,812,354, forward strand.
GGTTGTAGGAAAGCCTCGACAATGATCAATTCTCCCAACCTCGTTAGATTTTTTTTTCATATAATACACTAAGTACGTATTATATATATATGTGTAAACACCTTTTTACTTACGAGATGATAAACGTGGAATTCAAACAGTAAGATTGTTGACGTAGGCTATGGCGTAGGTTGTCACCCTCTTTTAGAAACAATTCGGCACCACCACCTTTGGAATCTCACCTACCCACCAACCAACATGTTCCTTTATACCATAACTTTATTCGATAAACAGTCTAATTTACGAATGTGATGTAAAATAACAATTAACAGCTCACCCGAGAAAAGAAAAGAAAATTATACGAGTACCTTTAACCATTTCACATTGGTGCAATACCACAGAGGAATTTTGATTCCTTATTTTAAAGCGTGTTTTTTCTGAAAAAATCTCACCTCACTTTGCTCTTCTCCATCCAGGTACGGGTACGGGTGCAGATTATAACCAAATGTACCGTAGCTACACTCTCAACATCTGTTAACAGCCGACTCGTAAGCGAATTATTGCGGGCTTCAGGATTGTAAAACCATTGTTAAAGCAAACTTCGGTTTCGAAACAGGTGCTATAAAATAAAAGATATTTTTACCTTAAATTGGATAAAGCGGTTTCAGGGAAATAAAATAAGGAAGGGTAAGGTTGATTGGCGTTTTGAGACAATGGCGCACTTGGATGATGACGAGGCCAGACTGAAATATTATCATCAACGGATACCATGGGTCACCTTAACCCAACCTACGTTCAGGGTGACAAAACGTGGCAAATTATTAACGAAATATGCCCCGCTTTGCACGTGCATATGTGTGCAAATCGGGGTATAATTTGCAAACCGTTTTCCACGTTTCGTCATTCTAAACACGTTCCAAGTCTTTCGACGTGTCTTATCATTGGATATAGTAATGTGACGGTTTGAATGGAAGTAGTATGCTCTTTGATATTCCAATTTTGAGATACATGTTTAGTTGCAAGTTATATGGCCAGCTTGCCCTATTTCACGGATTGGGATCTACAGGGTCCACGTCCCACAATTTCACTTGCACATGCGCTCTGCAGCATTACACAAATACACCGACGTCTCGTTGATTTCAAACTATTGCTTTCAGGTAGTGGACCCGTTATAGTTTCGCATCATTTCAGACCACATATTCTTTCACAATGTTAACCGAGGTTTCCTAATGAAAATCATTAGGAATCCCCTGTTCATACTGTTTAAGATTATTACTTTCAAGATGTTACAAAACTATTAGCTAGTACCTTAAGCTGCCTTTACCTTATGTGACGTCAAACTTGATCAGAAGAACAGAAGCATTATCATATAATTTCTATGGGAAAAACTAAGATCACGACGAATAATTGAGAGAATAATGAAAACGAAATAGTTCTATGATATCACCGTGGTAATGTATAAAACGCGGGACAAATTATTCCAGATTAATGTCGTCTTAGCACGTAATTCTCTGCTAATGACTGGTCGATTAAACTTTCCCATCACACTCTTTTTATCTTCAATGCATTTCTTAACGATTATTTTTTAGACTGGGCTTAATTGAGAGAAGATGCAGACGACATTTTCCGGATTGTTTGGCATTAAATGTATCTCATAAGTGTATAATTGGTGGTTGTACATTACATGTATAGCAAAATTTAGTGTGCTTTGGCTGTATTCGCTTTGTCTATTCACAGTCTACACGAGACTTTATGGTCATGGTTTTGAGAATTGTTAACTCGTTGAGCGAATTTCAATTTGAAATTAGACTTTGGATTGAACTTAACCACTAACAGTTTCAATTGAAAGGAATATTTAGAATATACCGGAATTTAAGTAAAGAATACGAAAACGCAAGAAATAATGCATGTTTATTTTTTCAATACAAAGAGAATACAGAATGTGGGATCAGATCAAAACTAATATAAAAAAGCGTATGTATGCATACGAACTTAAAACAATTATGCGCTGACCCTCGGGATATAAAACGGATTTTATACTTAATGGCATAAAGTACAATTGACGGTTTCAGTGTAAGACGATTTATCTTTCATGGAAAGAACTATGTTTTCCCGAGTGCCTAAGCCACGAGTGAAAATATAGATTTTGTTGTTCACGAAATAAAATGTTTATCGATCTTACACGAAATCAAAAGCTTATTGTGTGTCTCTTATTCAACAAATGAGACTAAATATTAAAAATTGAAGACGATGTATCTTAGAAGCGCGTCATTTTTTGTGCTTAGATACACTCTTGGCGTCTTTGGAATAAATGGCCCCTCATATATAATGACAAATAGGGTAAATGGTCAATATAAGAGTTGAAACTCAAGATCTCTCGATAAACTACCGAAAAGCATTTATAAATGACATTCATGTAAAAGTGGAACATATTAAAACATCATATCTCAAATTTGATCTTTCTTTAAAATAAAGTTCTCTGGTTAGTACAGTTAACAACATCTTGAAATTTGCAAGAAGAATGATTTTGGAATGATATTGAATGAGTGAGAGGAGCGAGTTTTTAGTGAAAGAAAAGGAAAGTAATCCAGCATTGCTAATTTTGTTCAAAATTTGAACAAAATTAGCGATACTTATTACCTCCATTTAATGAAATATGCATACAATTTCTATAAATAGCTTTCTTTTTTCTTACAGAACCAAATAAGCCGCTTACCATTCCAATTAAGGTCAGTGAAATCGCGTTTTTTTTCTTACTTTTTATACTTTGAATGTCTTTGAATGTTTTTATTCTATCCTCCTCAGTGAGTTTGGGGCGTTTTGAATTATTTGAGTGAGTTTTTGGAATGAATAAATGGAGTGCGAGTGATTTGGAATGGTTAACTTCATTGAGATAAATGTCAATTTCACGATGTGATTAACTGAATTAAACTAAATACAACTATGTGCTTAAAAAGTACATGTATATCTTTGATCATTAAATTTTCGTTTAAGTGTACGCTTTTTCAAGACACAGATTTAAGCTGATTTCTTTCCACAGAAATAGTTTCATAAGCGTGTCGGGACGTCTTATGTCGGAAGATTCTCAGCACTCGGCGATTCTACGGAATAGACCTCGGGAATAATGTAGGCGCAGACATATAAGTGCGTCATATCGCACGTGGGTTAATGTGACGTCACATACATATCAAAGGATGACGTTGCGAAAAACAAAATGAATGAAAGTGAAAGGATAAATTCGGCATATTATGATTTGATAACAAAAGGCAGTGTTTTACTGCGTTTTGGTATCAAATTAGGATATGTCCAAATTATCTCCACAGACGATCAGAAAGAATTAACAAGATGATCATTTCTTCAAGCGTATCAAATAACCGAAGTACCCCCGGAGGCCAAATTACCCCAAAAATGACCAAAAATTACTACCCTTACGTCCGAGGTACTTTTAAGTTTACGGAAAAGTCCGAGCGATGTTCCGAATGGCTTCTCAGATGCGAAACGTCGTGATTGATGCAAAACCACAATTGCAAGAATAATGAAATAAAAAGACACAAAAAGAATGGATCTTTAATATATTACAATTTGTTCGCATCAATATCGATCGGTTGTATTACGTTATTTAGCCGTTCCGGGGAAAATTTACCGGTAAAAATCCATTATGGAATTGTTTTTAAGCACGTGACTTAACGATTAAGCTCTTATCATGGTCAAATACTTCAATATGAATATGGACGACTTTGTTCGTCTTGTATCGATTGATTGGTGTCAACCAGCAGAGCTCATTTGAGAGAGCTTTCGAGTTCGAACCTCGTAAAAGTATTTTAATTTCTGTTTTTAGATATATGTATAGTATACAAAAGCTCCCGGAACCAATATATATATATATATATATATATATATATATATATATATATATATATATATATATATATATATATTGTTCCGGGAGCTATTATTTATTATGTATTTTCTGATTAAAAAATCATTAAACTTATGCTTTTTAGGCCCTCTTCCCTTTAAGTTGAGGTAAATTTCCTCTAAACAAACATATAAATATATATTTATATTTTATTCTTAGATGAATAAATAGGCACGATATTACTTTGAACGCTATCATTCGAAATAGCTTTATGACAAAATGTCTCAAAAATTGTAAATGGTATAATATCAATAATAGTAACATTCTTTATGGGCGAACCTTCATGGTCACGAAATTATACATAATGTCAAATAGAAAGGGAGAGTGTTTTGTGCGAGCGTGTTTGTTTTAGAAACTAACAGATATATAGTCGTAAATGAATCTGTTGTCTTTCTACTATCGCACATCAAATTGATGGCCGATTGACTTGTTTGTCCTTTGGCATCCTTTCCCAAACTGTCGGAAAACTATTGAATGTTCTTAAACTTTACAGAAATATACGGAATATGGGTAGAAATAAATAGAGATATTGAAACAAGAAAGTGCGAAAAACATTGCTGTGGGCGATAATTCAGACAAATTCCATTTTCTCTCTCTTTTCTTTCTTTCTCTCTCTCTCTCTCTTCTCTCTCTCTCTCTCTCTCTCTGTCTCTCTCACTCAGCTCTCTCTCCTCTCTCTCTCTCTCTCTCTCTCTCTCTCTCTCTCTCTCTACTCTCTCTCTATCTCTCTCTCTCTCTGTCTCTCTCTCTCTCTCTCTCTCTCTCTGTCTCTCTTCTCTCTCTCTCTCTCTCTCTCTCTCTCTCTCTCTCTCTCTCTCTCTCTCTCCTCTCTCTCTCTCTCTCTCTCTCTCTCTCTCTCTCTCTCTCATCTCTCTCTCTCTCTCTCTCTCTCTCTCTCTCTCTCTCTTTTTTTTTCTCATATGTGAGTCATGGATCGATATCGAGTAGCTTGAACAAAATATACGCCATTGTGAACATAGACTATTTCCTTAATCCATAGATATCTATTGGTGAAAACTCTGTGCGAATGCACAGAATAATCAGTCATCATGTTGCGCTTGTGACATTGTTTGATATGCCACGCATAGGCTCAAATGCTAACTAGTAGAAAGAGACAATTGTAAAATCCTAAAAATATACAAATTA